>QVOB01005324.1:0-13026 GCA_014839585.1 Pseudomyrmex concolor
TATCGGAAAGAGATCGGTTTCAACAAATATCTCACGACGAGATAAACCTAACTTTAGCGAGAAGATGTTGTGTTGAACGAAATTTCTTGCACAAGAGCGTGTGTGAAAAAAGCGTTTTTTTCTAAGAAAGAACATCATTTCCGCATAAACATATTATTTTTCTTATCGTGTCATTAACGAACGCGCACGAGCGTTAGATTTAAAACCGTAATGAGACGGAGTTTTAATTCATTTCACGTGCGTTAGAGTAACAATTATTACAGACAGAAGGAAGAAACCGACACTATCAAGAGAGAGAGAGAGAGAAAGAGAGAGACGAAAAAATGACAGAAGAAGAAAAGAAATAATCTTCTCCGAGAGGAGGAAGATTTCTGCAGAAATAGAGTTGAAAAGAAGCATTACGTTATTTTCCATGAAGAGACAGAATTAGCAGAGATCAGCATAAAGAAACCGACGTGACAGAAAGAGGAGAAGGAAGGTGAGAAAAAGAGAGGAGGGGGCGGGAAAATATAATAAGAGAGAGAGAAAAAAGAAAGAGAGAACACAAAGATAGACAGACAGACGAAGATAGATGTCTGTTTGTCGCAATCACCAGTTGATCAAAGAAGCACCCGGAAATATTTAATTGAAATTCGTGCGGATATTAGAGTCCGCTCTTGAATGAATACCTTGTACATTCCATCTGCGGTTTTGTTGTCGTCGCGAATGTTTGGTAACGTTGCGACCCTGTACGAATCTGAGCGGCCATGTTGCTGTAAAAAAATGGGCGATAAAAAAATCATGAACAAATCATGCAGGTGAGAGATACAACAAAATATAAACAAAATAAATATATATGCATATAAAAACGAAATGTAGTGGAAATGTACATGTACATATAAATATATATATGTATGTATATATGAGCGAAATTATTATGTATATATGATTCAAAAATAATAACAATATGTATATATATGAGGTGAGTTCTCGTGTTTTTCCGCGAAAGAGAGCGTCACGTTTGATCGCACAAATTGGACGTTTCCCATAGGAATCGCAAACGTATACGCGAATGAGAATAATTCTCTGAATGTTCTAATTTGCGCGCGAAATATACCCATTCCGTTTCTCGTGTGTAATTTTAAAAATCAACAGTTATAGAACGCCAACACACGTGCAATTTGACGTCGTTATCCGAACGGGAGAGTTTTCTCATATCGTTCTCGCGAACGGCACCAGGTCACAGCTACAAAACGACCTTCTGCAAAGAGAGAGAGAGAGAGTGAGAGAGAGAGAGAGAGAGAGAAAGGAAGAGAGACGGACGACATATGTTGCCAGAGAGAGAGAAAAAGAAGAAAGAAAAAGAGAGACAGACGTCCACTGAAGGTGGAGGAGGAGCAAAAGCCCGATTTTCAAGTGCGACCTCGGCGCGACCGCGTTCGGATAACGACCGTTTCCGGTAGTGCGCCAGTTCAATGGAGAGAGACACACTTGTTAACAATCCGCTATATGCTTGCTGCTCAATGGTATCCTGTAATCGTGGATTCCAAGACCCACTCAACGCTCGCCGTTTATCTCGCGTTTCGCATTTATCAGCATTAAACCGACGCGACGATTAAGCGACGAAATCTTAAACTCTCTCAGTTGCTTTGTCATTTTTCCCCCGCACAATTAGACGCCTAATCATAAATTATTTATATTATTATGAAAACAAATCTGATGACAGAAATAAAAATTTATATTATTGATTGAAAAAAATTAGGATTAAAAAAAAACTAGGAGTAATTCACTACTAGAGTTCAAATATTCGCGCAGACAAATTAAATGCGCAGTCTCACCATATCGGGCAAATTAATATTTCGTATATACGTCGTGGTAAAACATTTCGAATTATTTCCCAAGAATATCAAGTTTTGTTACCAAAATTATTTCACGTGCAGCTTATTATGCAGAGATATTATTTTAACTGCCGTCAACCATGAAAACCGGCGATATTCTCACGTACCGGATAGACTAAGTGACGAAACGCGAGACTCGTAACGCGGACGCGCTTACACGAGTGCAATTGCTGCGCGCGGCTATTAATTCTATCACAGCGGCTCGTTACGGACGGCGCAATGATTAGATAAAAGACCTTACGAATCGACAAATCGGCGATTACGATCGTCAAAACGTAATTCCGACTTTGTGTGTCCGTTGCACGTTCGATTCGTTATCTGTTTCGCAGTCGCTGCCTCGCGGTATAACGTAAATGAATCAATTTCACGGATATCATTAACTCTGGCCCATCGTCACGCTCACGCTCGCTATTGAGGAAGCATGATTATGCAATTCTGTTTCACACATGTCTCTCGCCGATTGTTCATTGCGCACGCACACACACGCACGCACACTCTCGAATGTGACATTTTTGCGCACGCGTCAGGTGCATCTCGACGAGAGAATTTGAAATAAACGAGCAAAATTGTATATTCCCTCGTCATTAATTATATAATTTTGTTTTGTCATTAATTATATATATTTAATGTTAATTTTCAATTAAATTTGCTCGATTACTTCGTTCAATTTTAAACACAAAAATTCATTTTGTACACCAGGGACAAAAAAAGCATTTGTAAATTAAGTTTAATTTTATCGCGCTGAAAAAATAGAACGTTCATCATCACACGTGCGCGCGATACGTAGTAATAAAATAAAAAATACAATTCATAACAAAGTTAGCAAGGATGAACGCGATTTTGACCTTATGCACAATCGCTATTCTTTGCGAGCCGTGAGCGTGGGTCGAGTCACACAGAATCGGTTGACTAGAAGCCGGAAGTGGTCAGGCTTTGGCGACCGGCAGGAAAGCGGCGCGTCGAATCTTGACGATTACATCGCGTTCATTAACGCAACGCTTGATACGACTTCGTACTCTTAGCATATTTTATTTTTACACCTCGATAGACGACAACTAGCTAACATACTGACGAAAAAAAAAAAAAATTGAGAAGATACTTTTAAAAAATCTTTTAGTGAATTTCAAAAATTTGATATTGTGTAATTCGTTATAGCTTCTGCATTATTTACATAAAAAATTATGTAATATAGAAAAAAATCTCTTGTCAGTCTGTCATCGCAATTTGGATGCTCCGCACATTAATTTGTTCCGTGAGAGGGAAAGAGAGATCACCCCTTTGTGCGTCTCCGAGTCATTCTCCTCTCCTGCCGCAAGCGACCGGTTGATCGACCGCGGACACACACAACCAACATAATGTTTAATATATTTTTCATTTTGCCACAAGTGACGTTTGAACGTTAAGTTGCATCTTATAGCGTGTGTATGTGATATTTTCATTCTTCAAACAAATTCCTCAAAAATTGTTTAAAAAAGAAACACATGTGTGCGGTGTACCTGTATTTGTTTAAGTCGCGTCAAGACACCGAGTTGAGAAGGCGTTAAAGATTGATTTTACGATCGGGTCGCGGACAACGACGCGGCGATGATATACAGGCGACGTTGTGTTTTGCCACTAGGGAAAAGGGGGAGACTTGTGTTATGTTAGATTAGTCGATATATATAAATATATCATATAAATACACACAGCGCGTCAAACATTCCGCGAGATATATAGAAGCCGTCCATCTTCGAAGAGAGATTTTCCTAATCCGATTTAATTCAAAGAATAATTAAAATTGTGTGCGAGAATACTTCATTTTCTAAGATATACACAGCGATCCGATTTTGTTTTTCAAAACATAAATATATCCGAAAGGTCTTCTATAATTTCTACGAACGTGTGAGTAATTTAAGGGATGATCCACGATCTATTTGCCAGCCGAACAGACATACTACCTACTCTTCCGACCGTCTCTCCTGCCGGATAATAACTTTTTTCCCCAGCTCTTTATTTCTCCCTTTTGTTCCCGTGTCTCTCGGTTTAATTTTTTTTTTTCTGCATCGCTTTGTAAAATCGCTTTGTTTCCTCTCTTTTTTTTTTTTTTTTCACAGCATTTCTCGTCGATTCGGCTGTATTTCTTTCGGGCCGCGGGTCGATGATGGCAACACGGAATCATCAGTGGAAATGCGCATGCGAGCTACAACCTAGCCACCTCTAACGAGCGCCTTCCACTGTCACGGATCAATACACAACTAGGGCACTACCGACCACATGCGTCCCCCTTTTCCACCCTCTCCTTCTCTCCCTCCCCCCTCCGCTTCCCATCCTGCTTTTACATCTTGTCTTGTTTCATCTTTCATCTTTTCCCGACAAAATATATTGACAAAATATATTGTCTACTTAATAAGACATACATTCGTGCAATGTCGTAAGTCTCACCTGATGAGCAAAGAAAAGCCTCTGATATTTGTTTACCAATACGATTCAGATTAGATAAAAGAGATTAGCCAAAAGCTTTTTTCATGCGATCCACGTATAATTCTTCCACGTAATCAATAACACTCAGTGTTATTTAAAAACAAAAAAGATAAAATTAGAAACTTAAAAAAATAAAATTATAAAAAATGTAAAAAAAAAAAAAAAAAAAAAAAAAAAAAAAAAAAAAGTGCAAAGATCCGAGGATAACTGCATCTGTCAGAGACTCTGTGGACTCCTGACAGGGTCAGGACGGCGTTGAAGTGCGGCATCCGTTTCGGACGCGCGATCTCTCGCCGGATCGGTGTGTGACAGTAGTAGACCTTTTTACCTTTCATCTGCCGGAGCACAATCAAAACGAGACGTTTAATTTCAGTCTCGGAAATAAAAGTTGACTCTCATCTCCGTTGCGAAACTTCTTGAACCAAAACTGAACAATTTGATTCAGGGCAGAAGTTTTTTAAACAAATAACAATACAAACGTTATATTCTATCATTTCGATCGAAACTAACTTGTTAATTATTAATTATATTATTCTTGCATATATATTATTCTTGCATAATAAAAATTAATGTTTTTACATGTAAACGTCAATGTTTCGGCTAGCAATTCTTCATATTTTTACGTTTTAGTATTATTATAATTTTAGTATTGTTATAATTTCATTCTCAAATCTTATGACGACGTACTTCGAGCAATCGAAAAAACAAAATCTCAACGAGTGTCGCGCACAAAAGTATTTTTCTTCCGCCAAAATTTATTGTTTTCGATCTACAGCACAAATCTCAAAATACAGCTTTATGCGTTCGCAATCGCGCTGAGAGTCACAAACAACATATTGTCAAGATGAAAGCGGCAACGGAAACGCGGAAAATTGTGCTTTACAAGTGCAAACGTATTATTTCTCAATTTCGTAGTAAATAAATCTTTTCAAGACCGAGTTTTCCTTAACTGGAAATGCGACTGGAACGCGACGCGCGAACGACCACGTGAATTGCGGCGTTACGTAACGCACGTGTATAATAACGCGTACAAGTTACTGGATACACATTTATACTGGATACCGATCACAATTCGATGACTATTTTCCCACGAGCTCTTATCACAAAGGAGAGCGAATTTTCTTTATTTTCAACGCATAGGCATTTTGAATATACACCTTGCCAGGTAGGATGAATGTTCTACCGTCTCTCGCGAATAGAAGAGACGCGCGGCAATATATATGGATGAGTCATTAGCCAGTCGGTCGATATTCGGGCATCGGGTTGCCGTTTGCTCACAGGTCGAGAGAACTACCGTTTCCGTGCAACTCCAACGGGCTGCTCGACTGACTGGCCTTGTACGCACCCTCCGCGCATTACTCACTACTCTCGCAACTGTCAAGAGAGAAGAATGCGTGTGACGTCACACATACAGTGCGTGGTACAGGACGTTTTACGAATTGGGTCAAGAGGGAGAGATTGGTCATTTAACTCGACCACGTTACGGTGCCCTCTGTCGTGCATATGAAACGCGCGCCTCGTCAGACAAGGTAATTTTTCCCGTCCAATGCACCTCGCGGCGATTTGCGCATTTTTTCCGAACGTTTCCGGATATGAAGAAACGCTCGTAAATATCGCGACAATGATAGCGCAAAAACAATTGGCACGATAATGCGACAACATTTTTGCAATGTGACATCTCGATTTTAATTTTTCCCGGTTGAAAAATATTCGATGCACTTTTGTTCACATTTAATTGAGAAAATCTATTAGTAATTCCAGGATGTTCTCCGGGTTTTAACAATAATAAGTTTACAATTTTTCTCGCATATCATCGTCTCGTTGTGTTACGAGCAAAGTTACAATATCAGAGAGAATTAGTTTTCGAACGTAAAAAAAAAGTTTGTTTTTCGCGCATTCCGTTCGTCTATCGAAAAAAATCCAATTACACTAATTGTTTTAATTCACTCTGAAACTTTTTCTATTTAAGTTAATTAAAATTCGACATTGCGAAAATTTCACCTCGCCCTACAATAAAAAGAATTTTATTTTTACATCTACGATATCGCATCTCACCCTCCCGTGACGAGAAAAATATTATTTCTCGTTAGAGAATCTCTGCAGCGCCTAAGACCTCAAAATTACGTCGTGTCACCAAAGTACCAATAAATTCGCCTGTACGTTATTAGCACGCGACGCTGCGCGTCTCGCGGCGAGAGCGCGAATCGAGGTTCCGTGATTAAAATTGGATTTTCATCTATTCTCGTCCTGCCGTCCCTGAAAGTCTTTGAGACATTGAACGTATTTGTGTCATAGACGTTGGAGGAGCATCTTTTTCCCACCTCCCTCACCTCCCCCTTCTCCTGTTTTATCTCTTCCGTGCGCGTGCCGCCGTCATCTGGCGTTTTTTCCACCGCGCAGATAGCACGAGCGAACACAAATGCATATAACGCTTGATTTAACAATAAATATATGCGCGCGTCAAACAAAAGAACGACTAATTTGTTTCCGTACGCACACATATACATACAAACACACACACACACCGTCGTCACACATTGTCGGAACCGACACGCTATTACTTCCGTTGTTCCATACAGAACAGCAATTAATTCTTATTTAATTTCGCGACACCGCGAAATATTCAACACGATTCTCGTAATATTGAAATAAATTTTGCTTTTTACTTCCTTTATGTAAAAATAAATTGCACGCAATATTTATACGATGACGTGAAAATTTTCTACTTGCCAGTGTAAAAATAATACAAGTTTTCAAGATGCGTTACGTTCTCGAATAATAACGATACGCGATCTGTCAAATGTGTCGCGCAGAAATTTGCATAAGAGATTAAACAAGTATTAGCATACGATAAGCGCATATAATTAATAAGACGTGATATATACGAAAGTTCATTAACCGCCGGATGAATATCTGCCGCTCGTATTTCTTCTCTTTTTATCTTCTTTTAACGCTTACAACTTCAAAAGGTGAGCGACTTTTAATATTGAGTCAAGAGCAGTGACCTACTTTTCGACATACTTTAAGATCACTGACAGAAATCAAAAGAAAGGTCGCCCTCTAATCTACTCAATTGTCAAAAATGTCATTTGTTTCTCTTAAATGTGATTAAAGCAAAGTTTATCGGCTCAAATGTCATCGTAAATCAACATGCTATTAACACATACACATTTCAAAGTACGTCTAAAATAAATTATTAAATAAAAACAACATCAATCTGCAAATATAGAACAGAGTCAAAAGAGTACAAAAGCTATTTTTGTTGTACAAAAGTTGAACAGTAAAAACAAACAAAATATTATAGAAATAAAACTTCAAGAAAAATGTATATTTTTATGAAAAAGAAAAAACCTCACGTTTTTAGTTTGCGCGCACACGTATCTCCGATAAAAGACCCGAGGAAATTTCCTCTACTTATGTACATCTATTTATTTATTCATTTTAAAGCCGAGGAAAAGAGAGATCGCCACAGTGAGGGAAGACGTGTTGATGTTTTCACGTACGTGTGTGCACAACCGCTATTTTTTTTTTTCTCTATACGATACCGGTGCGTGACCGGTTCGTGCCAGTTCATTTTGGTTTCCAGAGAGTCGGTTTCGAGGAGAAACTCACGGACACGTCGAAAAGAAAATCGTGCGTGGTGAATGAGACAAAATAGAAGAGGCTTAGAAAGAAAATTAGCCGAGAAAATTACTTCGAGAGCTTTTTTTTTTTATTTTGAAATAAATCGAAAACTTCAAAGCTATTCTCGAAAAAAATATGATGAGGATTAAAGCTGTAAATTCATTTTTCATGTGAAAATACGGACTTGCACATAATGTTCAAATAAAGAACTTCAGTTGTTTTTTTGTAAAAATTTAACTAATATAAAAAATACTACAATATATACAAATTAATAGTTAATTACATATGTATGTAACTTACATAACAAAAGAATGAATTAATTTTCACCTGAGCATAAATTTTCTGTCTGATTACTTTCTTCTGTTCGAAGTAAAGATTTCGGTAAGATTTCTGAAGCGTTATGAACCGGAAATCTTAAGAAGGGAACAATTAGATTTGATGAGCGACAATTGGATTAACCAGAGCTCGCGGAAATAAACCACCGAGTTTAATCTGTCGTCAGATGGAATTCTATTTCGATTCTCGGAGTGGCAGTAATTAGTATTAAGATAACTGGATAATTAATACTTTAAATGTAACACACTTTGACGATTTCTACTCAGGTAGACAGAGAGAGAGTGAGAAAGAGAGAGAGAGAGAGAGAGAGAGAGAGAGAGAGAGAGAGAGAGAGATCAAATATCATTCTACTGAGAAATTCTATTTCCACGAATTACAGGATACAAAAGTGTTTTATGAGGTAATAAAAATTCCGCATAATTGCGCGACTCGTTATCTTATTAACATTGACATAATTATTTCTGTAAAACTCGCTTGTTGTCCGACAGACGCGTCCAGCCGACATCGACTATTTGTTTAAAAGTGCAGAAGTTATTAAGTCATCGAGAGGCTTGACGCTCTGTCATTGCAAAATTTCAGAAGGCACTGCTTCAATTCGAATTGTTAATCACAAGTCGAATCGTTTTACGATTATTACAAGAACTAAAATCTATTCAAAGAAAAATTGTTTTTTTTTTTACTGTCATCAGACATTAATAGACACAAAAATTAATAAAATAAATAATTGAAAGTATTATATTGCTTTGCTACCGACGTATAAATACGGCGTATAAATACCGGCGTATAATACGCGTGTAAAGATACATACATACACAAACACACACAGTCCTTCTCTCTCTTTCTCTCTCTCTCTCTCTCTCCCTCTCTCACGCACTCAGGCACGCACGACAAACATTTAAATCGTCTAGAAGATATAAAAGAGAGCGGATAAACAGAATTAGAAGCTGAATCAAATAAAACTTGCAACCACATACTTCAAGGACAGTATATTGATTAGATAAAAATATCTTTTCACTAACGATGAAGAATTATATAGCTGAAAAGGAAAGAAACTCGGCGTGTTTGTTCTTTCGATTCTCCAACAATAATATTAAACACATTAGCAACTATATCCGTCGTTTTAATGCACTTCCGCGTGTATGTGTGCGCGCGTTAAAAACGACAACTCTTTTCTGTAAATTACATTTTTATCTACTTTGTAATCTTCTGTCTCATTTATTCAGGTGGCGCGAAGAGTTGCGCGAAAATAGCGCTTCATTAATACGTTCCTAAATATATATTTATACGATAATGTCAAGCGGGTGGAAAATCAAGGGAAAAAACACAAAACACTGTCCGATTTAGTATTGAGCGTTTTATTTTGAGATAGGACTTGCGCTCTGAACTGACGGCCTTTAAATATACCATGAATATCGATCCAGCCGATAGTCGAGTTTCGTTCCAGTTGAAAACTGATGTGCTATTCCGAGAATATTACTCGGAGAATAGAGTTAAATCGTCGCGTTATACCAAAACGAGCCGGGAGAGGGGGGGGCGGCAGGTAAATAGGTAACTTGCAAATTGGCGACTGAAAATTCGTCGCGAGAGAAAAATTCTTCTATTGTTGTACACTCGCGAGATCGATATCGGAAGCCTGTCAGCGAGGATTCGTCGTCGCCGAGCGAGTCGTGGTTAATGTGTCGCGAAGAACCGAACGATAACGTCACGACGATGATTGGTGACAGTGGCAAAGTACACAAAGATCGAATCTCGAAGAAGAGAACCCTCGTTTGTCGCACAATCGATCTCTCTCTCTCTCTCTCTCTCTCTCTTCTATATCGTAGGTGGCAACCAACATATTATCGAAGAAGAGAGAAAGAAAAAAGTGCGGGAGTCGAGTTTGGCCGGCACGTGATCGCACCGATCGAAACGTTTGCCGTGTGCGGGCGAACCTGCACGCGAACAGGTGCTCTAAAATGCGGCCAGGTATGTCGGGAATTCAACAATCCGCGTCGACGATTTCGTCGAAAAAGACGCGCCGAGAATTGTTTCCCGATCGAATCGACACAAAATGTATCAAGTGTAAAAAACAAAAGAACAAAAAAAAATTAGACCAAATCTCTTTTATGTTCGCGAAATGTCAAAAAAATCAAACAACAAAAAAAAACATCATTACAAGTTAAATCGAGCGAGAAAACGTGCGTGTCGCGAGATGTCGAAGATCCTTTCTTGCGCATTCTAATACATAAGTCTCTGCACCGGATTTCAACGTTCCGGAGCAAATACTCGTCGCTGAAATCCTGAACAGTCCGGATAATACCGGATATATAACAAGGCTATCCAGAAAACAACCTATCGTGTTGACCATCTCGGTAATCTCGAGTTGCCACGAGATTCTCTCTTTGTGCATCCCCGCAACGAGATGCAAACATTTCGTGCGTTCTAACGTGAAATTGTTTTCAATGTTTCGATTTATTCGATCGAATTTGAACGAGTAATGTCAGTCAATAACAATATTGATCTGTCGTTCGTTCAATCGAATTGTATACGAGTCGCGTTGTTCCATACTTTTGAATGAAAAATTAATCACAGTCGCCTGTTTTCATTAATAAGCTGTTAATGACGGTATTGTCCGTGAAGAATGCGGCACTTGTCATCAAATCGCGAGATGTGTTAAACACACACGCTCGTCGCGATAGTGCGCACGCGCAGCTTAAATCAGTAGTTTCCCTCAGGTGAGATTTCATTGGCTTTCAATTAAATATTAAACTTGTTTACAAGTCACTGTACCCTATGGCAGTTTAACATCAGTTTCAAGTTTTTTTTTTTTTTTTTGCAAGAAAAAACGCGCGCAGTGATTGTTCTTTCACCGCCTAAATCAAATGACAGCGAATGCATTAAACGGTCTATGACAACAGGCTAATTGGCGGAATCTCATTTAATCAGACCCGACGATGAAACGTTATAAGTCTCTCCCGGGCGTTTATTACCCCGTAACGAATACGTAATAGATAACGTATCGCGAGTGTAAAACAAAAAAGTAGATAATTCTTGATATTGCGGAAGAGAGATAAAAGAGATATCTCAAAGATATAGAAATGCGTTTACAACACGATTCGTGGCGTGGGTTTAATTCACGTAGCTCTGTGTGTGTGTGTGCGCGTGCGTCAATAGGGATAATTAATGTATGCGTTCGAATTAGTGAGTGTACGACGCACCCGACACGAATTTATCGCCGCGGCGGTAGTTATCGAAATTTATTTATTCCGTATAACTGGCGAAAGAAAATATATGTCGTGTGTACATAAGAGATTGATGAAGAAACAAAAAAAACAACAAAATAAAACAACAAAAAAAAAACTACGCGTCCAAAGAAGAAAACAGAGAAAGTACCTACTACCGCGTTACGCGAAAATTAATTCTTTTTTTATTCGCGAAGAAAAACTGCCTCCCGATATAATCTCTTCGGAGTTGTAAAACTTCACACGTGAAATCCGCACGCGTTTAAAAAATTTAAGTCAGAAAACGAAATGAATTTACAAGAGGGAGAACGTCTCTCCCGTACTTATCGACATGCTATGCTCTATTATCGGTACCACCCATCGTCGAAGAAATCGATTAGTAGCCAAGGCAAGTCGGAAATGCGAAAAATACCTGACCAGAGTAAATCAAAAGCCGTTTTTTTGTTTTGTTTTTTTGTTGTGCGAATAAATATGCAAAAACAATATCATCAGGTGACTGATTTCGAACGGATAATATCAGATGACTAATTTAGAGAAGCGCTAACAATCGATACGCAGGACGATGTTTGACAAAGCATTACGTACTGGCGATTCGATGTCACGCCGCATCGCGAGATACGTCATTCGCGTGATAACGACAACACGCGATAGCGGCAAGTTAGCCGAAAGACACAAGTCGGTTGTGAAAGAAATTTTCAATAAATAAAAAAGATATCGGCAAAGGTCTCACACAACAAAATCGACCTGTTAAAGCGAACGTTTTGTAGAAAAAAAATTTTGCGCAAGCGCGTTAATTTTTCCAATGTCGAAAACGGCAAAAAGAAGAAAAATATTAGAAGCAAGAATTTCACTAAAGAGATGAACAAACTTCCGTTTCGTTAAGATCGAAAAGGCATCGATGTACAAGTCACACACGTTTCAAAAAAAAAAAAAAACAGTAAACCAACAAATGGAAAATCGATGAAAAAACCAAATTTTTCATCGAGATGCAGGATGATGCAGAAAAGAATTCCTTGAACGGAACGACGGAGCTTCGAGGGCGTGTCGCTTATGTCCACGTCGAAGTTAAATGCCCGTTCAACAATCCACTGAAATTATTAATGCTGTTCGTCTTTTGAAATTCGAGAAGACAAACAGAGCGCGAGCACTCGAAAAACAACTGAGGCGATCAAAGTCATTTTTTTTTTATTTTTTTATTTTTATTCAAGCGACTCTTACGTCAACTACCAGACCTGATCCAATCTACGGAAAATCACCGAAAACCTAACCTAACGACACCAAAAAGACAATTGCACAAAATTTTACCAGCTGCAACAAGACCTCGTTCCCTCGTTCCTACTAATGATATTGTTACGTCACGCGTATCGGTACGTCACGAAAACTTCAATCTCTCTCAGAAATTCGAAATATATATAGTTTAACGCGAGTTTATTTTAGCGTCTTCGACCTTTTGCAAATGTTATTCATTGCAAAACGTGTGATATCTGGGAAAACAAATTTAAACCAGT
>QVOB01005329.1:0-19045 GCA_014839585.1 Pseudomyrmex concolor
AAATAAACTTGGTAGATTTTTGACGAACACTCGCAATTAATAATAAGCAATTAGTAATAAAATAAATTTGTAGAGAAATTTATCAACATTCTGTTTATTCTTTTTAAGAATCAACATAATCGATAATTTTATTAAATTATTTATCGCGTTATAAATAAAAACCGATTTAATTAGCTAAATTAATTTTTTCTCCGCACTTATTTTTTGCACCAGCAACATATAGATTTAAAAACCCCGCAAAAAAAAACCACGTGAGCATGTTCTCTCGCGGGTGATTTTATTTTCTATTTAGCCGTGGCATCGCGATAACGCGCTGGAAGAGAGCAGTACAATGCGGCGAGATAATAGCGGAGTACCGACCGCGAGAGCGATCCGGTTGGCAAAAGTGGCGAGGAAGAGGAAGAGACGGGGGAGGATCACTGTCCCCTTCGCACCAATTAAATCTAATTACTCCAATTCTCGTAAGGGTAACGTCCATCTAATTATCGTTTGACCGAAGCGTGTATTAATGACGGACAGTTTGTGGTCTCTGCGCGTGGGCATACTGGTGCGTAGGCGCGAACAGAATACGTAGTGCAAATTTAAAGCGAGATCACATACGCTCCAATTTTGATGAAGATATTTTTGCAAAATTGAGTAAAATGAAAAAGGCCGTACCACAAATTTAAAAGATTAAGAAAAATATAAAATATACACACAGATATTTAATTAACAAACTATTTAAAAAATAGAAAGTTCTTGACGATTAAACTGCTTTAGTGATAACATCACTAATCTTCGAGAATTGGCAGCAAAATGTATTAAAACCTCTCGGATTTTTTTTGAAATTACATCTGACCGATTCGTTTCCTATATCCAAATAAGAAGTCTTCAATTCGCGGACTGGGTCTATCTAGAGACGTATCTATAAATTCGATCTATAAATCGTCAAGACTCGACTGTGCAAATTCGTGCTTCGGCTCGCCGCGTGCACGCGCACCGGACACATTTTAACGAACAAGGAAAGAGAGGAGCGGCGTAATATCACGGCGCGGTGCGGTGGCCGGGCCAAGCCGCAGGGTCAACGGGGGTTAAATTGCTCCCATAACGAGCCGGCCGGCTGCTGCGACGGGGGGAGGAGGGGAGAAAGACCTTATGCCCCTCCGTAACTCGATGCAAACTTACTGTTATCTCTTAACGGGCATCATCCTCGCGATCGAGAGATATGTGATGTTCTCGCAGCGAGGTCGCGTGATGCTTCGCGCGTGACGAATTGCCGCCGCTGTTTCTGATGAATATTTTAACGGGACGTATCAATCGCGCGCGGTGAATGCTCAAGTGGGGAAAAGAGCGAGGGATGAAATTTTATTTCCTTGACATATACGTGAACGCGCCCCGCCGCGCGCCTATATTCATGTCAGTATGTAAGGCTCGTGGAACGTCAAAATTTCGCCGGCATCATCAAATATTTCAGCAAACACCTGTGTCCTCCAAAGTGTTGAATGTTGCAAAAAAAAAAAAAAAAAAAAAAAAAAACGTGTATATGTACAACATATGTACATACACGAACGTGCGTGTATGTGGAAAGCAACATTTTCGCTTTCTCGGATATTTCGAGAGAATAAGACGACGACGCTTATCTTATGCCCGAACGCGCGCGGACGATGTTAAATATACGGGCTCTCTTCATTTGCACATCAATTAGCGTTTCGTTCATCGCCCGTCTCGTCGAATAATGCAAAGACGGACGTATAATAATGGACACATTCGTAATAACAATCTGCTCCATCCCTGCTGACCAGCATTAAACACTACGATTGGATAGAAATTATAGCCACACCCGCACTTCCAATCTCGCTCGCTCACCCTTTGTGTAAATAAGAAATGCGTCGTTTGTCATCATTACAGCTTATCTATTATAGCGGCAAATAGAACAGGGTCAAATATAATGCGCGCGTTGCGCGACGGTGTATTTTTCCCAGCCGTATACGCGTATCATATTGTCCGAAGAAAAATGCACGTACTCTCTTTCTCGTGTGCGTCTTGTGTAATATATATTTATGTATGAAGCAACAGCAAGAATACATCGGCGAAGCCCAAGAGACCGAAATTAACACTAAAGAATGATCCAAGCTATTTGTGTACCAAAAGATGTTAATTGTTGCTTTGAGAATTTCTATTTCTTATTTATTCCTTTTGTATTTTGTAGCAAAGATGTTTGAAAAACGTTTAAAAATTTAAAATCCAGAAAATCTAATGTACATAGCCGCTATCTCCTGATTCGATTAAAATCGATTAAAGAATCAAAAGGTCAATTTTTCGAACACAGATAAGATCTTAAGATTTTATATTGTATAAAACAGAGAGATACGTGAAATGAGGCGAAACGTTTCGAACTAGAGTGTCCTTCGGTCGCAATATAAGAAGTGTAATATAAGAAATGTAGTCGCAAAAAGAATATATAAAGATTATAAATAAGTCACAATAACGTTAGTCGCAAGAAACAGTCACAAAGGCAAAAAAAAAAAAAAACAAAAGTGAAGGTAACAATAGCTAATATAATAAATATGCGTAGAGTTATTGTTAAAAAATGATCAATCATCCACGTCAATCTCAAAAAGTGTACTTGTATCTTGATGTTCGGAAAATGTATGAGTCGTCCGGAGTAGATAAATAAAATAAATTACCATGTAAAAATGAGATAATTTGTAATTATGGAACAAGCAGAAGTACTTAGCTAAAATAGACGTGAACAACTCCAGTGAGAGAAACGTTTTGCCTCATTATTTCTGTTTTATATGCATCAAGATCTTGTCTGTGCTCGAAATTGATTTTGAATTTTTTTTTTTTTATTTTGATTTGTGTTTACGAGCGTCTCTTTCTATTCTTTCGATTAAAGATTGTTTCTGTACATGTCATTTCACAAATGTTCTGCAATTAAAGATTTTTAAAGTATTTATTTTAGACAGTGGCTGATGAAAACATCGTGTTTTGTCATTGAGATTTTTTATTCAAAAAAGGTATATATATATATAAGACGATCAAAATGCAAGAATTGATGAAAGACCTTATCTCGCGCACGAGCATGCGCGAATGTTTCCGAAGTCGATTAATATGCTAATTCGGCTACTTCCGCGAAAGTTAAATGCCCGTCGCGTCGTCAACGGCTTAAAGAGATACTTATACAGGGTCATAGAGATTAGCGATTATAAGCCGGCGGATGGTAGCTAGTTATTAATACTAACTCAAGGCGATCCTAGGCACCTTTGTGAAAGTAACATCCTTCCCTTTTCAGAATTTCAATATAATTGATAGACTTCCGGCTGTTTCCCGAAGAGAGATCCAAAGTTACTGATACGTTTCAACGGGATCTGTGTTAATTAAATAAAAAACGAGGCGTTCAAAAATTTACGTCAACTTCACGTTTTTATCGCGCGAAAAACTCGAAAAAAAAACGCTCTATCTTATGAGAACTTGAAAAATTTACAGGGAGCTGGAATTCGAAGCTGAAAAACCTAGACGAAACTTTTTTTTTTTTTATTTTTTATCGATTCTTACGATATTCTTATAAATTTTCGAAATTTGACTTTTGATCGTTAAAAGCCGGCAAAGAGAGACTGAACTTTAGCAATTATTACATTGCAATTACAAGAGAGTGAATTTTAGTAATTACATTGCATATCTTCGATATTAGTTTAATATTTATCGTCGAGACGCTGCGCGTTTTCTTCGTGCTTTTTTTTTTCACGTTTCAGTCGCGAGAGTTCTTGAAAACGGACTCGCTGAAATATTCAAAGAGAGTGCGGCCGACCGAAAAAGAAAGGAACAGGCCGAGCTTAACACAACGGAATCGTTACTTAAAGCGCACCGCCGCCGCTCGGAAAGGCAAACAAATAATACTCAACTATTCATATCACTTCTCGCCAACTTTACGATATTCTAATTACTGTCGACTGAAACTGAATTCCGCATCACTCCGGGCATGAATATTCTTCTCTCCAACAACCTGCCCGAGCGAGGCTCACCCTTTTCTCGGCGTCCCGCGCCGTCCACCCTCTGCGAGAACTCTCTCGTCGACCTTTCCGTCCCCATGCTGCGCGAATCTCTGGGACGAGCCGCGCGCTGCATAAATCACTCCGTCCACGGCCATTACGGACAAAACCAACGGATGGAAATACGCGCGGCTCTTATACACGACGAGTAATTCCCATGTATGTACGTACAATATATGGATAACGGGGGGAGGGGGGCTGTCTACGTGCCTCCTCGATTCGTCGGTCCGCGAAATCCGCGAGGAACGAAAAGGAAACGTAACCTGGATATATACGCCTCGTCTTATTGCGCACGCATGTGTATATGCAAGAATACATTACTTCTCTTCTCCGTTTACCTTCGCTTCGAACATCTCTTCGTCGAATATGTCGTGCGTGTGTGTGCGTGTATGTGTGTGTGTGTATACATATACATATGTAATCGTGAATATATCTGAATTCAAATGGACTAGTCGTAATATACACACACAAAAGGCACGACCTGCTCCGAAATTTAATTCAATTTTGAGCGCCCGAGATAATATGGAACTAGCGTGAGTTAGAGCCCTGGTTGAAATTCTCTCTCTCATGGGAATAGCGCCACATGACTCTATCTAGACTACTAGTACTGCTGTGAGTACGCACTCAATGGTCATAGATATCCATCGAATGTCACACGAGTCCACACGTAATCATTGATGAACGTGTACCCTCGCGCTTGTTTCGATTATCTAACATGTCACCGGCGCGGACCGCATACGACCATTTTAATAACCATTAGCTTTATCTTTTTCGCCAACATTCCCGACCGGAAAGATGCCTGAATTTACCGTGTATAGACAATACAGTATCGTATATTCTATAATGGAAACACGCAACGTCTATTTTATCCTTCAATCAAAAATTAATCGTGCGTCAGAATTTGTATAATAGAATTTGTATTTATGTTTTACTACCTCGGTTTTTTTTAAATATATTTTCTATCTAATTTTCTATTCATTATAATCTATGTAATTTTTTTTTAATTTATTTTTTATGTAAATTTCTGGTACTATTAAATATCACGCGTGTGAAATTATAGACCGAACAAAGTCGCGTCATAAAACATCATACCACCGAGTGGAAGAAACGCGAGAAAAAGAAACGAGCCTTGCACGAAAAAGCGAACGACCACATAACTTCTGAAGTTTCACGACGATATTAACATGTCCTCAATCTCGAAGACGCGTTCCGGCGCAGCCCTTTGATACACTTCGCAAGCCGGGCGTGCCATCGCAAGGCGAATGAAGCACGGGGCGTCGTCGTCGTCGTCGTCGAAATTTTCATCCTCCCGAGAGATTCGAGCGCGTCGTATAGGTATATACCGATCGAAAACTATTCCAATTTATTCGCTCGCGATAATTAACGACGCGTACGGTTCTTCCTCGGGTAAGCGCGTTCGCTTAATTCTCGCGCCGAAAGAGAAGCGGCGGAAGAGATTCGCGAGATCGGGCATCGTTGTGGAGAGCGTATCAACCTTCGAAATCGACGCGCGCGTGTGCCTTCCCCTGGTAGGATAATCGAAGGATGCCATGACGAACGACGCGCGTTTTCCCGTGGGAGATCCCGACGAAACGAAACCGGGAGAAAGACGCCAAGATCCCGGTCTCGGAGTTTTTCTTTTATAACCGCATGTGCGTAACATGCCCTTGGTAAAAAAAAATGACAAGATGACGAGCGGGAGAAACAAGATCCGACGCGGAGAAAAAGAGCGCGAAGGAAGGGCTGGAAAAAAAAGAGGGTTACATCAGCACTCGTACGACCTAAGAAAGCACCTCGGTGTAACATAAAATCGCCATTACTCGCGCGCGGCCGTATGGCGAGTTACGATCCTGCCGCGCGCGAACGTCTTCTTACGCTCTCGACGGTCCTATAAATAAATACGTCGTTCCATCTTATGTACTTCGACGTCCGCCGCGTCGTGTATGTGGCAGAAAACGAAGCTCTACGGCGCGGAAACTCTTGGCGCGGTTCCACGAGAAGACAAAATCCCAGGACGACGTCAGTAGGCCGCGGCGGCGCGAAAAACGAACGACAATGCGTGCTGTAGACTTTCAGTTATCGACACTTCCTGGTCGGCAGCCGCGGGGGAGGAACCAGCCATCACTCGACGAGTGATACTGTCACTCATCCGGCTATCTCCGGCCCTCGGGGTTTTTTCTTTTTTTTTTCTTTTTTTTTTTCACCGAATGTCGAGCGCCGCGCGTGCACACGCCGCAGCGCGCGCGAATTCATCTTCGTGATCTAGTGACGTATCTGGTCTTTCTATTTCATTTTCCGCGGATTCAGCTATCACTCGGTCATCGAAACGACGGGGAATCCGTCCCGCGGTCTTTAATAACCCGAAGATCTGATATTATTTCAATTCTCAATCTGTAAATATTTGCGGAATGAGAATATAAGAAGAAACGGCAGTTAGACCGCGACGAATCAAACCTGAAATTCGCTCTCGCGGAGCTGGACTCTTACCGCTAAGCTACTCGGATCATAACGCGCTAAAATACTTTTTTCGCGAAGTCTAAATATGATACCGCGTTTAAAACTGCTTGTCGCATAAATATCGTGCGTTCTCTTGTCGTCAAAGACGTCTTTTTTTTAATTTGTTTGCTCCTACACTTTAATTAACTTATAATTTATAATTGATTTCTTCAGCTTCCTTAAGTAATTCTACGATGGCGAAGTCTTTCTCTCTCTCTTTGTTCAGTTAAACGAGTGACTCATTTGTAATCGTACTCTAAGAGCGGGACTTCACGTTCTTAGAATAGGATGACTCTTCGAGTTTTCTTCGCAGTTCAAGAGAGAGAGAAAGAGAGGGAGAGATCTTGAGCAACCGATAAGCGCGGATGTATCAGCGGCCGTAAAATTGATTCTCGGGACAAACGATTTAATCCGCGTGACGTTAATTGCGCGGAAACGTCTGCGAAATAGTCGCAATTAACCGCAAAATTATTCAAAAACTCGCGCTGTTTCCTGCCGTTACTATTTACGGATCCGGACGAGAATTTAAGGAATAATGGGATTTAACACTCCGGCAGCAGGAAGGACTCGAGAAAGAGCGCCCCCGGAAGAAGATTGCACAAAGAGGAACTTCAGCGAAAACAATTCGTAATATTACCGCTCCGAGAGGAAATTGCATTAACCAGAGAAATTCTGACGTATGAATTAGTAAAATTACGAAGCAGCTGGTTTTGCGGAACATTTAAAGCGCATTCCTGTTTTTCGCGAATCCGACATAATCACGCGGAACGGAGTCTGAACTTGGAGGAGCGGAAGTAGCGATAATGGAGAAACTATATGTACATATTACACAAATAAAAACGGGTCGTTAAAGATTCAAATTATTCACTTGCGTTTAATTAAATAAATTTATGTATACGAACAGTTGTTTTTTTTTTTTTTTTTGTATTTTTTAAGACAAAACACACGCGGAGCATAATATCGTAAGATGATGAAGCGCTGTCGCGCGTCGACGGGAAAGGGGGGAAGAAATTAAGCAACGCTAAACGAGGAGAATCGTTTATGAAGTGCTGTTGAAAGGGATAAAAATAAAAGATACACCGTGAGAAACGCGGAGATACAGTCGTTTAGTCGCATCGTAAACCATCTCGTTCGTTCGCTCTGTGCGTTTTCCGGACGTCACTTTCGCTCTTTCCCTATCCTTTCGCCGTAGTATTCACACTGCCGATAAACAGGCGCGTCTATATCCCGTCCTGATGTTCCCGGCCGGGGATGCGATATTTTTATTAGTCATCCCGATAAATTAGTTTCGGACAATGCGAAGGGATTCTTTCCGTGCCGCTCGCTCGCTCGCTCTCTACAGTGTCCGTATCGTATACCTCGCGCTGTATAAATCGCACATTGCGATCGTTCACGTCGACAACAACGAGCGAAGTCGATTCTCTCGCCGGGGAAACGCCGCGCTATTACGCTCGGAAAGTTCGCGACTCGGGACTCGTTAAAAGCCCGTCCAACACACACAAAAAGAGTCGCACGCGCATGTGAATAATAACGCATTTCTATTGTTTTGGAATACAGTCTCGAGTTAATACGGTAGCCTTAAGCTAATAAGGTGTTTTTAGAGAAACGCGCGCGTTCCCAGTCAAACGATGTGAAAAGTAAAATTCGGTATAAACGAAGTATAAATAAAGGGCGAGAATAAAAGCGGGATTCTCGTATGTATGTAGAAATATCGTGACGCGCCCGTTGTGTCACGTGTTGACGCGACGTTTATCCTGTTCTTCCTCCGCGCTGTTTGCGCAAAGTCCTATATAGATAAGACCCACTGCCTGTGCGTGCGCCCCATTAACGAAGAAATAGGTACCATCTCTCTCGTAGAGATTTTCCGCTTCCATGCGGCGCGATTAATAGCGCAATGATTCGCGTTCAAAACGATATTTTTTCGCGTATCTTTAACGGGACCGGAAAGAATCTGGCGCGTTATTTAACGAGCGCAAAAGACCAGGTATAAATACTGCATAATTATTACGCTCCGCTGCTTTGGAAAGTTTGCCCGCGGCAAAAATGCATCAGGAAAATCTGCTGAGAGATTCAGCAATATAATTTTGAATGCAAATTCGTATGTACATGTATATAAACGTGCACATACATATACAATGATGCGTCCGAGAGTAAAATTCTCTTTCGTGAGTCGAAATACGCGGAGCATTTTGTGTATGTATATGTGTGTGTGTGGGAGATATATGTACATATACTGTAATAAAATTTACTTTTCGAAAATAAATATTTGTGTGCAAGAAAATTAAGTAAAAACCATCCTGACCGTTTAATGAAAGAATAAAATTTGAGACAAAACCATCTCGCGCTTCTTTTCGAAATTTAGTTTTAGTCAACTTTCCATTTGTTTCATTCATGAAGATCTATTAGCTCTTTCATCACTGCTTTGTTTTTCAAATCTATCAAAGTATTGCAAATATTCAAGAAAGAGTGATATCGAATAAATTAATTTTTCATATAGTCTGCCTGTACACGTTTATATATTAAAATCATACATACGCAGGTATATTTTTAATTAAATTAACACGTAAGACCTGTAGCTATATATATATATTAAGCGCGTTGTTATTTCCGTCCGTGACTGGTTAATATACCAGACACATTAGCTCAATTAATTGTCTCTAGTGTGCGAGCAAGTGTTACATGGAAATTCGGCGTGTGACGCATCGCTCGCTATCTCGATTTGACGAAGATAATGAGTCGGCAACGACGAGGGGGGAAGACGATCATTGGCACATGCCACAGTGTGTGGATACAACTTTAACATGTACAGCTGTATGACTCAATGGGAAAGCTCGCAACACGAAGTCAACGAACGTCTCGATATTCATAAGGTCAGAGCAGCTGCGCGAGCAGCTAATTTTCTGGCGGTCATACAAAAGAGGGAGAGAAATCGGCGTATAATCGACGAATAAGAGCGAGCGAATGCCTTATTATCACGTGTAAAAAAAAAATATATTTATAAAAGAATTAATCGCAAATATATATTGCGCGCGTACCAATTAAAGTATTGTTTGTATGTAAATTGAAACGAGTTTACGCTAGCGATGATTGTATATTAATAACAACATTTACAAAATTCGACGCACATTGTATACATTACGCGCGTATTCGTATGTAATGCAGCGGTAATGTACAAATCATAATAATTTATAGAGTAAAATTCTAAAATTTATGACGGCGGGAAATTCTACTCCTACTCTTCCCCTTCCTCCCTCTCCTCGCGCGTTTTCCAGCGATAATTTTACGGATGTAAATATTTTAACTGTTGAACCTGAATAATAATATAACAACCGAGTTATTGGAAAATGCTCGAGGCCGCGTATGAAAACTTGAACGAACAACAGGAAAAAGTGTACTCGAGTGGCGAAAAAAAGTAAAAAATTTATCTCTTTCAGTAGGTAGGTTCAAGATATCAAATTAGAACCGCTTCAAATAAATAATCAATGAAGCGAAGTTTTCGCGCGTCATTCCCGACGATATAAAAATTATACGACCTAATATTTTCGCTCTTTGTATAAATAAATCTAAAAAAACGTAAAAAAAACACAAAGTTTTTATTGCTCGAAAAATTTTTTAATCCAATCGTTCCGTATCATTCGTGCTGTCGATATCGATGACACAAAATATTAAGCTATCGGAATGTTTCTGATCAAACAGGAACTTTCAACTCGTCCGACTAGAGGCTGGTAAGTACAAGTGAGCTTTCATTCCGTTAATGGTATCAAACGCCCGCGGCGGCCAAACGGATGCGCGCGCGCGCGTAAAAGGTCATTGTTGCGATGCACGCTGACCTTTAATATCCGGGCGTCTAAAGCTCGTGGTGTAACGGCGATGCGGGATTCCGGTAGAGCCACGTCCTTTCGCGAAATTTAATCAACGTCAAGGAACTCGATCCTAATCTCAAGATGATCTCGTAATGAATTTATACGCGGCGCAGCATCTAGTTAACTGTTCTTTAAATAAACTCGATAATAACCAGCTATTAACACAATATATAGCACGGTTGCTTAAAACTAAAGTTGAATATTATCTAATACGACGTGCTAAAGCCGAATATGGTTATTTGTGAAATTTCTATTTAAAAACACATCTCAGGAGATGCCGCGCATCACATGAACGTACAGCGTTTGCTTCTGACTTAATTTTCTTCGCTTTCGCGCATGTTGTTTTTTTTTTTTTTTTTTACAATTTTGCACAATATAGTAATCTCGATATTGTTAATCGATGATATTTAACTCGCGATGATTTTAAAACGGTAATTTCTCGGCGGCATTTCGCAAGGTTTCTTTCGCGGGTTCTGATCGAGAAGGGAAAGTATTTCCCATGATTTTTATATCGGTGCCGAAGAAAAACGAGCCTCTCTGGGGAGAAAAGAGATCGGTTGATTAAGTTATCGAACCCAGTTTCCACATCAGTGCGCGCATTAAAAAGAATTCTTTAAAGCACGAGACGCCGTAGCGCGCGCTTGTGCTTGTCCCTGTGAATGCAGCGGACGGTGTAATTAAAATGAATACATATTCCGCACTTATAACGGTCCATAAGAAATTGTGAAATAAATTGCTTCCTCGAAGCTGAGAAAAAAGAGAGAGAAAGAGAGAGAGAATATATATTCTCGCTGGAGAAAAAAAATATTAACGCTGCATAATTAGCGCTTCTGCTTATGGAAAACATGTTGTGCGCCGGCGTTTGCAGAACGGTCGCATTAATTTTTTCCGGCGAAAAACACACAGAGATCCGAGAACGTGAATTATCTTTATTTCAAGCGATCCTATCGATACGTAGGTGCGGACGACGAAAAAAAAAAAAACGCGCACGATGTACATCTCCGCAATTACATGCTACGTTCCAAGTTATAGCGAGTGAACTAGTTTTTTATACGAACTACTCGGGGGAAAAAAAAACGATCTCATTATAAGGAGGTTTCTACATGGTCGTAGAAAATTTTGATGCGGATCACTGAAGTGCGATATAATGCGGCGGTTCATGGTCAGGTAATTTGCCGTTCGAGTTGCGTGCGCTAAATAGCGTAGCCTTTCGGCTTGTTGACACGCACCGGCTTTCGCGGCACGTGATAAAGAGCGACGGCGGCGGTTGCATTTTGCGTTTCCACAGGTCGAGATAATCTTGCCGGTTGGATGGTCGATTATGTAAATACGCGCTCCGCCATTTTGTGCCTTAAGTCGAGCAATCGCGAAATGGATGTGCGCGCGAGAAACTCGTTCATTACGCCGCGGCTGCTCCAGTTACACCGACCGAACGCAAAGTCAATGTAACTCGAATTAATACACACAGAGCTGTCTGAACGAACAGTTTCAATCTCTCGCGCCCGGCCACTGTAATTACGCGAGAACTGTTTATTAATAATATATCTGCCCCAACGATTTGCTGCGCGCACGAGTTGTAATTTCCTCACAATATTGCTAATTTTAACAGAGACAGAGAGAGAGAGAGAGAGAGAAAGAAAGAGTACGTGTTACATATATCGCTATGTGTATAAAATACTGTGACTGCCGCGCGCTATCGTCGAGCGCGCGCGTACGAAAATATTTCGTCGGTCGTGACGTGTCTACGACACATTTTTTTCAGCCGAAATTGTCGCAATTGCGGAACAGATTAGCCGAATTGCCCAAAACTTAATCCACGATAGTGGGCGACAGCCACGCGCGTGGACGGTAAAATGTCAGTAAAACTAAAGTCTACGGTTCTACCGTAACGCGGTTTTAACTATCCACTCTATCAACTGAAAAAGTAAAATAGTTACGCACATATATAAAAAAGTTATATCGTATAATCTAGCGACTTTCTCTAACTCCGTTTTTCTTTCAATAAATTTCGATGCTTCCGGCAATAACGTGTGTGTCGCATGACTTCCGAATCGCGCGTGTCAGGCTGAATTATACAAAAACGATCTCCGCAAAGTGAAACTTATCGGTTATGTCACGGAAATGCCGTATCGCTTTAGTCACTCCGGTTTAACGTCGAATGAATATGGGGAGGGCATGTCTCGAATGGAGGGCACGACGGCGCGATGAGTCAAAGTTGAGTCGGCCGTGACCCCGAGCGACTGTATCACCCCCAGAAGACCGTTTTTATTTTCGTACATATATATAAAGGCACCTACGTACGTGTATAATATTTATGATAGCGTGCGCACGGCTTTAATGAAATACGGACAGCCGGTCCGCTGAGTCACAATGGTGAAGCACATTCTGCGTCGAGCAGCATTACGGGGAGCGGAGCTCGACGAGTCCTCCAGGGAATATTCCGAGAACCCCTTCCGCGAAAGAGGCCCTTCTACTCTGTCTCTCCTCCTACTCCTTCTCGTCGTCGTCGTCGTCAGGCTCGTAAACAGATCCATAGACGTAATTAAATGCGAATAAAGCCCGCCTATCAGCCAGGTGGAAATTACCTTTCGCGCCTAATTTCTCTCTTCCCGTTCGGGGCGCTGCACTTGCGTCATTTATCCGCTGCTGTAATGCCGCGATATTTAATTTGCGTGCGGTGTGTGATAATAAGATTACACACCCGAATAAGATTGAAAGATAAAATAGGAAAAACATGAGAATGGAGAAAAGTGATGGATCGCGGAGCGGAGCTCGCTCGAGTTGTAACTGCGCGGCGATTATAAAAACGCGCGAGATTTCTGCTTTTCAGATTCGGTCTCTTCAGCGATAAACACACGGTCTCTCCCGATTTATCAAATAATCGCGTGTTGTAAAATCGCGGTTGCATGTGTCCGCGCGCAGTTGGAGAATCGCATTTTATTTATACTCTCTCTCGATCATACATATGTATATGTATTTTTAACTCTGTTTATTTTCTATCCGCATCTCTTTTGTGCGCTCCCGTTATTACCGTTTAATTGCTTTGTTCCAAAATTCACGCATCAATTATCTGCGACTCCGCATGCACGGCGTTTTAATAATTCAGCAAAGTCCGCTTTCGCGGATCGTAATATCCGACGCGATTACCCGGGGGCATTTAAAAACTGTTGAGCCGTTGCGTATTTACGATACGTATATGTGTCACTTTGTAGATATTACCTCGTGCGATCGAACGAAAATTATTCGGAGGACCGGTAATAAACGCATTTTTTCCTCTTTTGTTTTCGGTTTCGCGCACCTCCGATTGGCTGCGATGCGCGACCACGCGTCGCAAAGTGTCTCTCTTTCTCTCTCTCTCTTGTATGCATGTCAATAAAAATGTGTGTATTCTCTCGTTTGATACACGTACGTGGTTGTTTCGTTTTCGTTTCTTCGGTCATTTTTCAACGCCAACGCGAGCCGCGGCCACTGCGTTGTGACGCTAAATCAACAGCACAAATCGAAAGAGAGAGAGAGAGAGAGAGAGAGAGAAGACAAGAAGGAAAAATATAGCCGTCGTAACTACACCACGGGCTCCTGCAAATATATTTCCAACTAAGATTGAAAGTGGGTCGATAAGAGTTTTACGTCATCGGGGAGTCTCGAAAGGGACGAGCGAGAAAGAGAGAGAGAGAGAGAGAGAATAGAAAGCCCGCGTAGTGAAAGAGACGGTGATCCGAAGAAGTAGGTGAACCGAAGCAAGAGGAAGAGCGAAAGAGACAGACGGTGAAAGAGACACTTCCTACGAACGGTACTTAAGGTGACAATGCTCGCACCGATTACAAATTTTACGGTGCACTCCGTGGCGTGCCCTCGCGTTCAGATTAAAAAGAGCTCTTGAAAGGAGGGAAAACGATTTCCCTGGGACGTTTCAGAATCGTTACCGCTGCGAAGGAAGACCGTAAGAGGAAGCGAATCGAGGGAGGGAGGAATGGCACTCTGTATAACCAGCCAGAAGAAAGCGACTCGCATTCGAGTGGAGACAAACGAGAAAGAGAGAGAGAGAGAGAACAAATTTTTTAAACAAGCAGCAATTAATACAAGTGGAGATCAAGCGCGCGATATATTCCGCTCGCGCGTTTGAACGGACGTTGAGGAAACAACCGGAGATCGGTAATGGAATGGCAAATCTCAGCGAACTGTAACCATAGCCTTTCGCCCTTTCGCGGTGGCCGGCGGTTTGCTTGTCCCCTTGGAGACGAGCCAAAATAGGAATTGGCTATTGACCAAGGCAATGGTGCCTAAATTACCACGAGCCGCGCCGCCAGGAGACTCCGCTCTCTCGACCCTTGTTACGTGTCCTGTATTCGATTATCTTGTGTGTCATGCTTTATTACGGACTTAATGTCGCGACAGCCAACGTCACATCTGCGGCGATGGCATCGCCGCGATAATCGTCATCGCGATTCGACTCGCTCCTCCTGTCAGTTAGTCGGCGCAAATTCACGAGGACAAAGCCGCGTATAATTCTGCGAAACCGCGATTGTCGGTCTCCTACACCGGTATGGTATCGGGAAGCGCGCGAGAACCGCAATGGCGCCGTCTTTCATCTAATTTTAATACCAGATTTTCTTGGAAAAATTTTAAGTCGATTTTTCTATGAAAGGAAATATCAAAGTATCAGCTGTGTTTCTGAATAATTACTAATTGAATACGAGGAGCGAGGCTCTCTCCGGTATTGAGCCGGAAGGAAGAAGGAGGAAGTGTGTAACACGCCCGTAATCTTCAATCAATTTCAAGCGGAGTTTGCTTCAAGAAAATTTTAATTTGAGGCTTACTCCAAATCAATAACTTAATTAATGACTCTTCCTCGACATTTTTATCAGAGGTCTCGCGTCGTTTAAAAGTGCAGATCAATGTGAACTTACACAAGCGCGCGCGCTGATTTTATTTCTCTCACAAAATTTGGAATTAATTTAGAAAAAAAGATATTGCGATTTCTTAGAAAATAGTTTTTCGTTGTCCCGATTCGGAAACTAATCATAGATGAGGGACAACAACAATTGGGGCGTTGTCCGTCGAATAAGCGCGGAAACGCTGACAAATCCGAAGGAGGAAAGGGAGCGCAAAAGCGTTGGCAGCTCGAGCCTCGAACGACGAGGAAAAAGAGAAGAGAATGACGGAAGAAAAATAGAAGTGACGACAACGGCGAGCGAATTCCTTTGGGCGTGAGCGAAACGCCCGCGAGAAACCCCACCTTTTGGTGTTCCATCCTTTCTTTGTATATTCGAAGGATTTCCACTAATGAAATAATTAAAATTACAAAGCTCCGCTCGGAACGACGAACGAGAACGACGAAGACTACGACGACGACGACAACGACGACGACGACGACGACGACGACGACGATAACAACAAGGACGACGAATGATCGTGTGCGCCCGGAACCTCGGTGTATTCTATGTCCTCTTTCGTTTCCGTCACCTTTACGTAGGAGGTCGTCTTTACACCCGTTCCTTCGCTCGCGGGAAACCGGTAACGGTTCAACGGAAATCAATGAAAATTCCCGACGGAGCAGCTTTGAAATTCCATTAGAAAATCAAAGACGTCTCTCGTCTTCTCTCCGACTGTTGTTTCGTTTATCGCTCGTCCTGTGAATTTGCACTCCTCACTCCTCCGTTTTAGTCGGAGAGCACGAATATATTTCAATCGGATGTGCGAATGCACAACGATTGTGTGTGTACGCGTGTGTGTGTGTGTGTGTGTGTGTGTGTGTGTGTGTATCTCACAATCTTTTCACAGCTCGTCCATTTTCCGAGAGAGAAAAATCGTTAACTTAAAATATCTAAATCTATATTGTAAAATCTATATGCTAAATGCAATAAGGTCGGATTAGCTTGATGTTGAATAATTCACAGCGCGCGAAGATATATTTTGTGTAGACTTTAATAATGTAAAAATATCTCACACAGAATATTTTTTGTACAAACCTCCGTTAAATTTGGATGCATTTTGGACACGTTTTATTAAACGTCACATAAAATTATGAATGTCCATTAGACGTCTAAAAGACATTTCCACGTTACGTGTGAAGTAATTCCCTCTCAAAGTGCACTTGAAACCGAACTGTGTAAATTGTAGATAGACTTCTTTTTTTATTTGTTCGGAAAAGTTTTCTCTTAATTCTCTTCTCTCAATGTCTCGTCCGTTTATAAGACGTGCGAATCCAGTCGTCGTGATACACGAGAATCTAAAACGCACGATAATCTAAAAACGCGCGCGCGCGTGCGCGTAACACAATCCGTGTTCAAACACCCGCAGGATCACCGGTATCGAGTTACTCGCTTTAGGCGAGCGTTATTTGAGACAACCACCTGGGGCACGTATACACATCGGTATATATACCCGGACGTGGAACTTCAGGATACACGACGAGAAAGAGCCACTTCACGTGGACGAGTATCGGGACGCTGTATTTCTCGGTCCTTATTTCGCTCGGTAACCCCGAATTCGGCGAAGATGAAGACGATCGAAACGCAAGTATCGCAAGTGTCGCTTTTCGCGTGAGAAACTGTTCGCGGGTCATTTTTTTGTGTCGGCAAATATAAATGTTTAATCATCTCGCGCATAAAACGCTATATCAATCCGCTCGGTTTGTCTCATCACTAATATCCCTTTGTTACGCCGCGCCGGCACGAGAATGTAACGGGGAAACAAAGAAATCTAGGTCACGGAGACTGAATGCGAAAGACGCATTAAAATTTCATGACACAAATATGCAAAAATACTGGACTTTGTTCCCGACCTGCTGCCTTTTATATGTTTGTGACTTTTGTCGCATAAGCGACAACTCGAATCATACTGTAGTTCACTAACTTATTTTAGCCACCGTAATATTCATGTTCTAAATCACTGACTTTGCGAAGAGTATCTATATATAGCGGAATAATTTAAAGATAAATTATACTCTCTTTTTCTCTCTTTCTCCACTTGTTTGCGCGTCGCAAGAGTTAAGTGGGATATCCTTACGAGATAAAAGTTTATAAATTTCTGCTCTTATAAAATTAACACAAATGTCTCGTCCTCGCGTTATATCGCTCCCCGATATATATTGTCTATCTCCCGATTGTTCTTCTCTTGAATTTTCTTTCGCTTCTCTATGACAATTATCGTGTATTCGCAACGTTCTAAACGCGGAAGATTTTTGAGTTTTTATTGACTGTCAAAATTGTTTGGCAAAAGTCAGACCCCCGTGTACGTCGTTTCGCGAGTTAGAACTTTCTTGGAAAGCGCTATCAAATCATAACCAAATAGCTAGGTAACGAGATACAAACATCGCGTCCGAGGAGGAAATATCACAGTGAGAGGTAAAGGATGAGAAGAAACAGAACGGACAAGGTTGATAGTAGTGGCGATGTAGTGGCGGAAGACGGGAGAGGAATACTCGCAGTGATCGTGCATGCACGCGTTTGCTCTCGTATATTATCCACTTTTTCAAACTGCAAGTGATGGAAAGCGAAATGCGCGCAGTAATTGAAGAATAAAAAAAAATTTCTTTCTTGTATTACGAAATCGCACTTGCATTTTTCTATTATATAAATGTCACATTTTTTGCGTTCAAGATGAAAACAGGTAGATACTATGTATTTCAAGACGCAGATGGCTAAATGAAATTGTTTTTACGAGATTGTTATCTTTTTATATGCGCTGTTTCTCTCTGTGAAAATTCCGATAAAAAGGGTAGATACGATTGCGCAGGGCGCGTGCCCGTGCAACGTTAATGCGCAGTTATGCCGCAAAGAAGAAAAGAACGGAGAAAAAATAACAGACGATGAACTTTCGCGTATCGATAAATAAAAAAAAAAAAAAAAATGCCTCTGGTGCTCCTCGCGGCGGAATATTTACGGCGTTGTTCGATGAGTGCGCGCGGTAGAGTCTGCGCGAAATGTCTGAACGCGACGAATGTAAAAAGATTAAATTCTCCGCGACAGACCGTGACGTGGTGGAGAGATGTTTCAGCTATCTCCTATCTCGTCGTACGTCGCTTCTTGCCTCCGGGCGAGGCCGTGCCCTCGCTATACCTTTTCCAACGTTCGGCTTTTCCGTCCCGAAGAATGGGGTTTTAAGTCACGCGACTCTCTCTCTCTCTCTCTCTCTCTCTCTGTCTCTCCCGACCACACTTCGCTTCTTTTCGCGACTGTAAATTCCTCGATGTCGGGTTAAAAGGGGCCAAAAACCGTTGGCGGCCACGGTTTCCGCCTCTGTGTGTACTTGAACGGAAATGCTTCCGGAGATCTTCTCTTCCCGGCTGATGCCAGCAGGCCGATTGATACACGAACTCTACGATAACGACACGCTCTCTCTGTTACCGATACCGAGTACCACCGAGTCGCTTTTCACTCACCGCGTATATCGTGTCGTTGCCGAAACGGGCTTCTTTCATTCCCGCGTGTGTAATTTAATCGCCGTAAAAATCGCGCCGCTAAACTAAACTTTGTCCGAGCGCGCTTCTCAGGACGTCGCCATTACCGGTGCGCTATGTTGTTTTTTTTTTTTTTTTTGTTTTTGCGAAACTGTTTGTAACTGAAAGCCAGCGTGTGTAACCGAAGAAGACCAGTAGTATTTAAATTTCTCTCTTTAGCATAACGTCAGATGGAATTACTTCGCCTATCAGGA
>QVOB01005413.1:0-11289 GCA_014839585.1 Pseudomyrmex concolor
CGGCAACCGAACAGCCGCGCCGAGCGCACGCCGTTCACGCGGCTCCCGCGGCACATACGCGGTGTCCGCCGCGCAACAATATATATATAACATATATATTACATATACGTAGAGAATGTAATCTCGAAAAAATAAGGGCGACTATACATATTAAAAGCAAGAGACATAACAACTTTCTATTAAAAAAAAATGTTTCAAATTAAATACTACATAAACAAAACTACTTGTACAACACGAAAATCCTGAAGTAGTAAGTGTGTGTTTCATTTAAATGTAACGCGCGTATATTTTCATATTAATTTGTCTCGCACGTGATGTCTGATTTTTTGGTTCTTCCGCGTTCTCGCATCTTGGCGTGGCCATTCAGCCACGATCACTTTCAGACTTATCGGATGTTCCACGGCCGAACGATTTTTCGTTAAATCGCGCGGCAGTTCGGCTAAATGAAAACGTGTTTTTTACGGCGCCACTCCGACCGTATACCGATCGCTTCGGTGCTAATGGTCGTGGTCGGGAATGCAATCGATAAGATTCGAGCATTTCGACTTTACGCTGCTCATTCAGTAGTTATTTTGTATTTTTCAGAAGTATTAACGGTATAATTACTCGATATCTAAATCGTAAAATAACGTATAATATGTCTCGAAATCAGTGTATCGATTGTAAAATGGCTGACTTGTGTGAAAGGTTATTGTATTAAAAACACTCCTGCCACATGAGTACTAATCGGCAAAGTAACCTTCCGACGCTATTATATAACGATACTCGGCTTAACTTGACGAGACGTGAAGCGTCCCCTTTCCTGTATGATGGTCCCCGTGATAATATTCCACGCGATTTAATCGAACACACAGATGAGAGCGAGGATTACTAGACATCCTTACAAACAGGTGTACAAAGGTCAACATCCTCTTGTCGATCTCTTTCGATACAAGAGACGCCTTAAGTTTTAATCGATACTAATTAACCCAACAAGTAGTGTTTTATTTGTTAAAAGTTAATAAATTATGTACATATAATTGCAACGTAAAAAGTAATATTTAGAAAAATACGTAATTAAAAACATAATTGAAAGTTGAAAACAAAACGATTTTACGCATATCTAAACAGATAAAATATTACCTATTATTTGTGACATGTTAATTAACTTGTAAAACGTACTTGATCGGTTTTTTACTCGTTTCATTTCGCTTCTGATGCGATCGGACATCATTGGCGATTTCCAGAAAATTACAAAGCGAAAATAACATCTCTCCGAAAATATAGCGCATGCGACAATCACCTCGTTAGCTCGACATTCGCATGAAAAGGCTTCATTCGTCGCAAAACTCGAGATTTTTTAGCAACAGAAAGACGAAAAGAAAATTACAGAAGGGGTGCGCTTTGTGCGCGAGAGTCGCGAGAAAGGACTCTCGAACTTGTCGTATCTCAAGGAGCCATTGTACTCGTCTATTGGTTGGATTGCACGCAATTTTTCACCTATTCCCTTTTCTCAGAATGCCTTAAACTTCTTTTCATCTTACTTCTCTATCAGGCTTTGTAAGAGTGATTCATTGAGTTTTGAAAATAAAATAAGCGATTCTTCATTGTCCATCAAGTGTCTCTTCCTTCCATAGAAGAAATACATACATTAAAACTATTTGTATGCATAGGCTAATAACACACACACACACACACACACACTTGAAATACTTATGTAAACATATCGATGTTTAATTAATATTATTTTATAAAATTAATATTTTACAAATTATTTAATTAATATTATTATATTAATATTATTATATATAATATTAATTATATTTTATAATATTAATTAATAAATATTTTAATTAATATTATTTTATAAAAAAAGCGTGGAATAAACAAAAATTTAAATTAAGCTGAAACGATTTGAATGACGGAAAATTTATTACGATATATGCAGAACACTGGTCTTGTCTTTCTTTCTTTCTCTCATTTGTCCGACTGTGTCTCAAAGCAAGCAAGATCGTATTAAAATAAATTTGTTTCATCAAAAATGACAAAATGCTTATGCGAGGCATAATTGCAATGACACTGTGAAAGTACGGGTCGACAAAGGTACGACAAATTGAAGCGTTTGATTATACCACAACCTAAAGCTACCCGTCGCCGATATTGCCTTTATCGGTCTATCGTGTTACTTGCACTGACTGCACTTTATCCGCTGCATTCTAGTGAAACGTTGTCCCCATTCCGCCTCGTCGGGTTTTTTAAACGGGAATTTTTAAAACGATCAACCGCAAGTGCGATATGTACGTTCTCTCGTCAAACAGTTTTCAAATTTGCCCTATCGTACGCAATTTAACAAGCGTGAATCCTCCTCCCAATTTTGTAAGCAAAACAACACCACCACAACGTAATACGCGCGCATGTGATAAAGATATTAATGAACTTGGATTTGATTTTCAAGCTTCTCTAATGATTCCATCTCTTTTATTCTAATTGTGCGCGATCGCATCTTTTAAATTCCACGCACGTTGCTAGCCACGTGATTGGAAACTCAAGAGCAGCAGCGAAGACTTAATTTCCGTTATCTAAGACACACTCAATATACTATCGCATAAACGTACCTCTTGGAAGAATTTCTAATTGACGAGCAAACTAAAAAAAAAAAAAAAAAAAAAAATGAACATACATGAAGCATTAATCATTACACACAAGCAGTCACAGAAACACAAGCATTAACAGAAATACGTTGTTAAAGAGAGACAAATTGATTTAAACAAATTTTGCTCATCATTGGACAGTAATAATCTTTTGCTGCCTATAATTTCGCAGCCTATTTCCATAGACTTATAGAAATCGAATAAAGAGATATATATATATATATTTCTCTCTTTTAGAAAGAATTCAAGCTGGAGGATTTCCAATATCGATGTCTTGAAGCAGTTGGAAGTTCGCGATTCGGTACAGCTCGGGGTCGCCCGAAAGGATCAATAAGATAGGGATCAAAGGCTTGATTTGTAGCGTAATTGCGGTTATACAAAACGATTCGAGCGCGCGCGCGCGCGTATTTGTGTCTGTATTATCGCGCACCGCATGGGTACACACTAACGCGGAGTCTCTTTCTTCCGGTGGTTTATCTGGTTTATCCGGTTTATAAGGAAGCAAACGAGAGTCAAATGGAAATTCGATAATAATTATTGCAACCAGTAACAGTAGGACTTCCCACTCTCCCTTCGCTCACTGCAAGCTGGGGGAAGCCGCGGTGGGAGCGCAGCTCGCGTCTGTGGCGTCCATAAATTTCATTATACAGCACCACCGTTCTCTCAAATTGGCTACGGTATACTGATGTAGGAACCAGACGAATACTCGTATTTATCAACCGGTCCCTTCACCTTGCGCCCGATAATTTGATTAAGAAAACGTTGAATCACAACGCAAAGAAGTTCTCTAATCAGTGTTAACTCGGCTAATTATTAAACTTATCTGGCAGATTAATTCTCTCACGCATACTTTTGAGATGTACGCATTAATAATGGGTTTCGTTTTTAAAATGTATATTTGAAACAATACTATTTTAATTTGCGAAAGGCACATATTGAGATAAAATTGTTTTTTTTTTTTTTTAAACAAGAAATTTGAAAAATCTCCAAGCACAACGTGTAACGTACAGCCAACCTATTAACGCAAATTATGCAATATGTATACGTCCACAATTTATACCATTGTTGAGCAATAATAGATTTATTGCAACGTGTTATATTATTTAACATAATAATTTTTATTGTATATTTAGATAAAATTTATTTGTATATAATTACGCGCGGAGAGTGTTTGTGCAAAATAGAAATTAGTGCTAAACAATTACATATGTATAATAACTATAAACATGTATTGTACATTCGCTGGTCTGTAAATTTACAATTAGTAAGTATATGCTGGTGAGCACATTGCGCGATATAGTCGAGGAAATTAATGGAATTATTGCGCCGTCACACGAGTGTTAAGTATCCCGCGACCGAATAATATATTTTGACGACTGATTAAATCCCACTGCGATTTGCATATGAAAATGCATTGAATAATGCCGGTAATAATGACGACAGCGGAATATGGCCGCGCGCGCGCGCGATTCGATATTACGGAATGGCATTACGTCGACTATAATTTCGTGGCGTGCACCGACTCCGAATTACCATCCTGACTAAACATCGCATGGGTATGGCAAGTAAATTTCGTTTAATGTTGAACAAACGTCTGTCATGCATCTATCGAATTTGTTGAATGTATGTTTTGATCGTAATCAAGAATTGAATTACGAACTGCAATTTGCTGCAAAAAGAATTCAATTATTTCGCGTAATATCTAACTATATATATTGCGCATCGCGATAAATATAGCGGAAGTTAAATCTACCTAGTAGTAGTGAGTTACGCGCGCGCAAGGAACAGAATCCTGCAAAAATTGAAAATGTGTACGGTGGGGGAGAAACATATCTTATTCGGGATAGGGTTTTCTGGGTGGAATTTTAATTTTTCCTCGACTCACATACATACACACACATACACACACACCCTCGCTCGCTTCGTTCTCTCGACACAAGGAATCACGTGGGAAGGGGAAGTAAATATCACGTTAGGAATTATACGACAGACGGGTGCGCGCGCGAAGGGTAGAATATGAAACCGAGGTAGAGAATCGAGGATAAGGTATACGTAGGAGAGAGAGAGAGAGAGAGAGAAAGAAAGAGAGAGAGAGAGGGAGAAGTAGGAAGTAATTATTTAAATATATGTCGCCAAAAGCGAGCGCTTCGAGCGGGAATATTTCACGGCTCCGCTCCATATTACGCTAGTAACTTACGTCCGGCCGTCCGGACCAGATGTTTCTCTGAAAACCGCTTGGACGATGAACGAGCGCGTACGAGCAAAGCCGAGCGACGCCGAGCATCTTTACATAGTGCTAGCAGTCGCGAGCGGAACGAAGCGGTTGTAAGAGAGAAGAGGGTGTAGGGTTGTGCGCGCGCGGAACGAACGGCAGTGGCGGCGTCGCCGCCGCCGCCGCCGTCGGCGAGCGATCTCGGGGGTTGCCTGTTGTGCTCGATATTGATGTCAAGGTCCTTCATCTCGGTCGTACTCTTCTTCTCCGGTCTGAGACAAGCTCGCGCGCGCGCGTGCACGAAATCAATAGGATAAAATCGTCACCAACAGGCTACCGCATACACTCACATCTTCACTCTATACTTTGTGTCATCAAGCTTGTCCGCTAAATTTTTCCGTGCGCGATTTTCAATTTTAAATGAATTTTCGCGTCACTCGCAGCTCGAAATTGTTTAAAATCGTTTCTAATACTGACAATTACTGAAAAAATTAAAAAACAAAAAAAAAATAATAAATGTCTTAACTCGCAATGATTATTTGAAAGTGCAAAATTTATTCACAATCGTGCGCTCTAACGCACACACAGTCGCTATAAGAATGCATTCTACTGTAACCCGCATATTATTACGGCATCGATCTCGTCATCTAAGATGTTGCTGATCATAGAGATACGTCTCGTGATTGTTGGGATTTCCGAGGTTCCTAACAGTCATTGGTCATATCCATATGGTCGACGGTGACATCTTAAATGACCGAGGAGGAGAGACCATTGCCGCAAAGCCTTCACCAACATCAGACGTCGACATTGCGAGATCGCATTGCGATTATACATCCGTAGATGACCAGGATTTGGAGTCTCCCAATTTCCAATGCGATCTTAATTTCGATTGTGTAATCCAATGCGGCCGGCTTTTACTAACAAACGCAACAGTCGCCGAAATCTCCCCATTGGAAATTCCAGCAATTTGCTGCGCGCTCGCTTTACCAACACGAGTTAACAGTCTAGTAAAGATAGCAAACAACGCGTGACATAATCTTAATAGACAAACGAGAATAACATCCTTCTGCGCCGCGCGCGCGTTGTAAGTCCCTGTGAGAATCTCTACATCTCTTATTGCGTAAACATTGCCGGTTACGCGGACGGATGTCGGTGTTACGGCGCACGCGTGCATATGAAGGATGCGACAAAATTACATCTCTCTATTCAGTGGTTCACTTAATCAACTTGACACTTTTTTGCGACATTTGTTTCTTCTCTTTCGAGAATAACGGACGCGTCATATGTGTAATCATTTCTTGTATCGCGCGCATATATTCTTCCACGTCCACGTAATTTACACACGCGTTTACATCACCGTGCGATTCTGGGCTTATCAAACCAACTTTTCTCGCTGATTTCTCGAAGTTGCGTTTTTTCTTTTTTTGTCTCTTTTGCTCGCATTTTTCATGTCTCTTTGTCGCGAAATTGGGTTTTGATTGCTTATGAATCGAGATAAATATTGCTTTTAATTATTGGATATCCGTCATTATTTATTACCGTAAATTTTACATTAGCGTTGACGAACGAGTAGATCGATTCGAGAGAGAGAGAGAGAGAGAGAGAGAGAGAGAGAGAGAATGCAGGTTGACGCTATTAAATAAATAACACCTTTTTCTCCTCGTCGATCAGGCGGGCAAAGCGATTTTGTCGGCAACAGGTGCGGAAGACGAAAAAACGACGGGAGGGCGTATCGGTCCTGTGAGAATTTTCGATTAATGGGATAACCTGCGGCAGAGCGTAATTCGCGTGCAGAAAGATAAAAAAAAAAAAAAAAAAAAAACCGAACTCTTGACAAAGTTTGCGATCAATAATCCTGTGACACATTATGTCTTACGCCGATGTATCCCGTACAAAAAGTATACAAAAAGTAATGAAAAATAAACGAAACAGCGCGAAAATGTTCGTTTACTTCTCGCTGCACAAGTTTCTCTCTGCTTGATGTAATCTTTCGCATAAATTCGCGAACGTCAAACGGATATTTAAATTTGATATACTTGTGTATAGAGTTCTTTTTGATGATACATATGATTTATGATAGAGGTGAAGTTTTTCCTCGATACTTTTGTCGATACTTCTCGGAAAGACGCTAAATCCTTGCTTGTCACGATAACATAGTGCGGCGTTATTGTCGATAACAATAATTTGCAAATTATTACGGAGTACCTTAAATTCACCGAGAGAGCGAATTTCGTTCTGGCGCGACCGTATTTTCCGGTTTGTACGCGCGGTCGTAATCCAATTAAAAGGTGATCGAAGTGCGGGAGAGGAAGGTTTATCGAAAGGCTAGAGAGAGAGAGAGAGAGAGAGAGGAAGGGGGGGAGGAATACATACAAGCTAGGTGCACGGTCACCTAACGGCAAAAATGGCGGCGCCGCGTTCAATTAGGCTGGCGGTAACAGCGTCGGTTTTGAAAAATTCGATTAGCCACCACAATGCCTGTCGCAGAACTTGTGCCATTTCCGCTCTGCTTTCAGCAGCTACGACGACGCGACGATCGCATCCTTCTCCCTGTTGGTCTATCTTCCTCGATCGAGAATTTCTTCTCCTCCTCCTTCTCCTCCTCTTCTGCTGTCAAGCGATGATCGGTCTCCGGGCATCTTCAGTTCTTCACCTTCGAGCTAAATATTTAACTCGTCGGTGGTGGTCGGAGAATGAAAAACGAGGATGGCGTCAGAAAAGAAAGGGTCGGCTCCGAGAGCGTTTCCGAGGGTGCGAACAAAAGGCACAACTCTCTTGGAAGCATCTCACTCGCGCAGAAAGAAAGAGGATGGTCGGTACAGTTGGAGTTCTGAGAAAAGCGAGAAATAGATTTTGCTGCGGCATACTGATGTTTTCTAATTTCCGTGCGTGCGAAAAAATAACGAATTTGTTTTATCACTGATTGTCGATTTCGGCAAAAAAAAAAAAACCCTAAAATGATTCACATTGTTGACACATTAGTTTTTTTTTTTTTTTTTTTTTTTTTTACAAAAATCTTATTTCATAAATTTTTCACGCAGAATTAATTTCTGTTGTAGATGTGCACTACCTACTATCGAAACACCCTGTATGATCTAATATCGTGTGAGTCGCTCTTTGGAGACAAAAAAGCGTGTAAGGTCGAGTTTTTTTTTTTTTTTCTAAACTTAGAGTGTACGTTCATTGAGGTAGCATTTTCTGCGATGGATTACCACGCTCGAACGTTGCAACGGATATCGGATTTTTCCGTATTTCCGCGTGTTTGATCGACGCTGACCCGAGTTAACAACGAAGGAGCGACATAACAACTTTTTCTCCAAAGATGACATACAAGCCATAAACGCGATAGCTCAATACACTTGTGCAATAGTTTAACAAGTCCACTCTCTGTACACATTTAAAACAAAATTTAATAAAAAATAAAACTATCTAAAAACTATTTAGAAAATAAAATGATATTAGTGGCTAGAAATCTTATCTTTTTTTATTGACGATTATATAATAAACTCAAAATTATATATTTTGCAAATAAAAAATAAAATAATTATCTTAAACTTAGTTTTATAATTATTTCGAGAATAACTTTTATAATTATTTCGAGAATATCGAATTATCATCAGATCGAGACAAATTAGAGTTTTTTTTATTGTAAAAGTTTTGCGACAAAAAATAGACAGATACAAATGAAAAGAATTGCACTGTATCTTTTTACGTTTGAATAACGCATGCGTCAAATCAAAATCAAATTCAGTTAATAAAATATATATTTTGTATCAAATATATCGTATCAAAAGAGCAAAGAGTAAAAGAGCTATTTTGTTCAATTTCTCTCATTTATATAGAACGTTTTGTATTTTGTTAGTATTGGTAAACTATTACATTAATTGAATTATAATCTAATGCTATTTTACTAAACTTGTGTTTCTCTCTCTCTCTCTCTCTCTCTCCACTTACGGTATATAGCATGTCCTTGGCTGAGCACTTTAGAGTTGTAATTTGCATTTATTATCCAGAGTTTCGGTATGTCCTACATCGAAATCGCTGACGTCCCCAACTTTCTGCGAGAGACTAATTATTTTACTAACGAAGACAAGTTTTCGACCGAAAATCCACAAACTTGCGTGTTATTACGCTTTATTGAATGTTTTGTCGTCGCGGTAAGATAACATATTTATTATTTTCCGTTAAATGTGAAAGAGAACGATATGAAGAGACAAATTCTATATAATTGACCGATTGATAAACCAGTTGCACGCGCTATGAAATCTTGTTTATTGCGTTTATTGTTTATTACGTTATCGAATGAAACAAATTGGTCAAGTACTGGGTATAATTGGGAAAGAGCACCTTATTACATAATCACTCGGCGATTCTATCGGCAATTGGTAATTAATGATAACGGTAGACCGATTTGATAACTCATTCGTGATCAGTGCAATGTTCCAAACCGATGATAGTTAATATCGAGCGGTTAGACGATATTTGTTCGGTGGTTGGCTATAATTGATGCATTCCCAAGTCGTCACAATAGGTCGCCGCATAATTGCGTTGCATGTAATTATATCGGCACATGTGGTTATGATACATATTGCAAAATCAAGAACGCGCGCTCTCTCTCTTTCTCTCTCTCTCTCTATTTCTCTCTTTCTTTTTCTTTTTTTTTTTTTATTTTTCTATTTCATTTATTCTTATATATTTTTATTTTTGCTCACGTATTTTATATATTTATTTTCACATATGTTTTTCTCATTGTTGTTATTTTTATTTTATTATTGTTTATAACTTTTGTGTAAATATGTTTTCTAGATGCGCTTGAGGAAGCTTAAAAATAAAGCTTCTATCTCTCTTTTCCTCTTATTTTTCTTTATATTTGTCATTTTCTCTGATTATTGTATATTTATATCTATATTGTCACTTAGCGCTTCAGGGGATATTATCTCAGAGCGCTTTATAAAATAAAGCAACATTCATTTATTCATTCATTTTCTCTCTCTTTCTCTCAACATACAGAGAAATTACTTCTGATTCTTATAATTTTTTAATGGGGAAATCTATCTTGACGAAAGCTCCCTTAACATTATTGTCCTGACTTGTGGAGGAACTCCGGGAGAAGCCTCGGTTTGTCCGAAATCCTCCTGAAGCTCCAAGTTCCTGAATATAATCCACGGAATCCCTTTACCTAATTTCCAAACATACTCGGAACGTCGAGATCTACTACTCAGCCATATCCATAATGTGTGTTACCGCATTCGCGACGAAACAAGATGAGAAGCGCATCAGGCAGTCTGTTATCAGACATGTAGGTAATAGGTGTGCGCAAGATATTTGATTACTTACACAGTCATTTTATCTTTGTCTTTAATCTATTTAATTCTTTTAAAACATAAATGCGTAGTATACTTTTTTTTTTATATTACCTCTTTTTCATAAACTTTACTTTATTGTGCATCTACACAATAAGAAGAAACAAAAAAACCTGTTATCTGGAATAAGCTCGCTACGGTCTTGGTTACACATATCCACCTATGTGTGTGATAATTATTATGTTTTTGTCGCGCATGTCGCAGTTACGCAAAACGACGTATATAGCACTTTACACACTCGACCAAGTTTACTCGCCGCACTGCAGTAGTATAACGAGTCACCAACCTGTCTGTTTGAGATGATTTCCGAAGAGTCTCGTGTATATAGTTTTATACCGTTATGCTTACACACCATTGCGCTCGACAGGTATCGCGATGATATATGTACGGCTTTTTTTTTTTTTTTTTTTTTTTTTTTTATTCGGCCAGGATCGCAGCTCGTCCGAACCAGGACACGGGCTCTGAAGTTCGACGCACGGCCCGGTTAGGCAGCGCCCATTTCAAAATGAATTTTTCTCTTCTTCTTTCCTCTCTCCTCTCTTCTCTTCTCTCTCTCTCTCTCTATTTTTTTCCGAGCGAAACGTTTCGGTCGAACGGAGACTACGTAGTCAAAGTTTGCGTTTCTGCGTATACTTTTTTTCTGAGTGAATCTATATGACTTTTTTTTTTTTTTTAGAACGTGCCGTTTCCGTGACGGTGATGAATAGATATAAATAATATGTAGACAGACATTGTGTGAGACAAATTTCTCAAAATTCTCTGTTCACACAAATAGTAGCAATTTGACGAAACTTTTGATATAGAGAGCTTGTTTGTATACTCTGATTATTTTATTTTTGCCACGTTTATGTTGTACTGATGCAACCGAATAAAATAAAGGAAATTGTAAATGTGTGTGCAAAAATTAGTTAGGGGGGTATACGGGGTCCTTCATATACGTAATGCAAATCTAGCATTCTATATGGGGGAAAAAAATTTAAATTTAATTTCAAATACGACAGTTTGACTTTACATCGACAAACTGTAAGTACAATCAACAACTATTGTTTATTTGATTTTCATTGCGTGCGTACCTTCCACAGGA
>QVOB01005509.1:0-22278 GCA_014839585.1 Pseudomyrmex concolor
AAGTAGAACGAAAAAAGGAAAAAAAAAGAAGGAAACATAACTCTTAACAAGATATTGGTGGGCGAGGCCTACTATTTTTATCCAACTTTATATTTCATAAAGGTATAAGTCTATATACATTTTTGTTAAAATGTATTGTTTTATAAATATAAGTATGTCTATTATATATATATATATATATATATGTATGTTGCATATATGTGTATATATATATATATATATATATATAATGAATACGTTGCAAAGTTTAATGAACTACTGAAATAAAAGAGGAAAATAAATGTTAATCATTGCGCAACTCTGTCTTCTAAATTCAATCATTCGTTAGATTTATAGCCAAGACTTGCGAGAGTCGTTCACAAGTTCAAAAGCGGAAAAGCGTTGGAAAGCGTCTCTTGGTGCTATCGCTTACTACACACATTACACAGCCAGACATTGTATGCAAAAAAAAAATAAAAAAAAAAAAGAAAAAAAAAAGAAAATGGAAAACTAACAAAGTACATAAATACATTGTACATTGTAGGACGTAGCCTATAGTCTGCTGGAGCCTTAATCTGTTCACTTTACGTTGAGGAACGGGGGGTGTGGGGATAGAGAATCGGGTCTCTCGGGGAATATACTATGTACATATGTTATTTGGATGAATGAATGCGATATGATGCGCACCAACCATTTGACTCTTAATTGCAATAGGATTCGAAACGTGTGTGTAAACATTATTCACAACTTTGTAAGTTACATCGTAATTCAAGGCGACACGCGTTTCCAAACTATAAACGGCTCTTTATGCAAACAAAAAGAGATGAATTTTTGCCATTGATGAAGTGAACCAAAAAAGTGTATACGGACAAAATAGTAAAAATTATCCTATTAGCAACGCGCGCAAATTCATGTAAATACGGATCGCACATAAAGCTACTCGAGTCTTGTAGTACGTATGTAAATTACAAAAAAAGAGCGTTGAGATGTTTCGAATCTTCTGTCAAAACTCTACACAATTCTATACAACATAGTTGCCTACGATATTGTGAAAAAAGAAAAAAAAACAATTAGCTATTACCTACATCGAGTGTATATCGCAACATAACAAAAACGCATGTCCTTATGTAAAAATTTAAACACAGAATACACATTTATCAGTTAAATTATGTATTATTAAATGTTATGATTGATTAAATAAAGTAATATGACACTTTATACTTTTAGGCTTTTGAGTGTGAAAATGATTCTTTTGTTGTTTTTGACTTCTTCTGTATATACAATAATTATACAGTCTCTATAAATAACAATAAATTAAAGTGTACTATATATTTTTTCTGTATAATATTAAAAAAAAAAACATTTATAATTGGATTCTTGACAATAAATTGACAGTAAACTATAATTAGATCAATAAAATGTGAATTAGAAAAACACTTCAAAGTTCTTATAGGAATTCAATTTTCTATAACTTCTCTGTATTTATCTGAAAAATGATTATATAATTACACAAGAAAATATACACCTGACATAACCTATTATCATATGTGGGGTTATATAGTTTCACTTACATAAATATATAAAAATTCTCATATCACAGTAATGTCAGGCAAATTTACAATAATTTTCTCACACGCACAGCTGTCGTATAAAGTCACGTTATTAAAGTGGTTTTAATTAATGTAACATTTGCTCATCCAACGTTTGTACCAGATACCAAAATGTGTGTCATTGTTATCATCGCACGTATATTACTTTCTCGTATGCAGATTTCGTACTAAACAAATACACACTGTGAGATATATCTTGTATCACACAATCTGTGAAACAGCAAATAAATACGTACCTTTATCAAGTTGAAATCGCTTGACATACAAATAAGTGCGTCTGAGAAAAGCACATTTCAACTTTCTCTACTTCGTTCCCTCAATTACGTTTCTCGGTTTTAATTTTTGTGATAATTTTTTTTAACTAACAATGCGTAACTAACACGATGCACGAGAGAATTGATATCTTATAGATATAACATGCTGTTGACATGTATGTACAACGCATGTAGTAAACGCCAACACTTCGATGACAGTAGCGCATTCGCATCGCAAGGGAGTGGGACGATTGCAGCCGATGCAGAACACCGCCAGTGGTGTCATCTGTCGTGCACGTGCGATTCTCTTGCTTCGCGCTCTAATTACATTCGATTATAGGGCGCCCTGTACCCGCCTCCGCCATCTCTGTGATCGCGGCAGACGACGACAACGAACGGAGTATCTGACTTCAGTGTGTTTTCTTCCGTCAATCTTAACTCTCGTCCTTCCTGACAGGCCGGAGAAAGGTTACCCCGTCAGGAAAATGGCTTATAACTTTCCTGGGGTTCCGGCAACCACCATGCCGCCTATGGGTGAAGAATTGATTTTAATCTCTCTCTCTCTGATTACTTTTACTTTTCAGTCAAATTGCTCTTCGAGAAACAATACTTGGGCGTTGTGATCTAATCATGTACGCACGACTCGCAGGTATGGGGATAGGTCCGCTAGGTCCCATAGCTGGACCGCAGAGCTTCATGGAACTCACTGGTCAAGGTTTTCCACCGTTGCCGCCACCCTTGCCACTGCCCGGGATGAACGACTCGCCCCTCGAATTCAGTACGAATAAGAATCAGCCACCGGTGATACGGGAAACCACAGACGACAATAACGACAGGAAAAGCGACAAGAGTGACAATAAGAGAGATCGGGAAAATAGGGACAATCGTGACACGAGAGACAGCAGAAGGTAATAATTTTTTTCCTTTAATTCTTTTTTGGAATAGAAAAAAAAAAACAACAAAACAAGTAATCTTTCTTTCAAGTCAACGTATCATCAGCTTTATCAAATCACATCCGTGTAAATCTAGTTTATAGCTTGTATGTTGTCTCACGAAAAGGTCAAGAAGCGACCGTAACGACAGGCGCGATCGAGACCGAGATAGAAGAGACGACAGAAGCGATCGAGACAGAAGGGACGATCGGAGAGGAGACGAGAGGAACAACGCGAATTCCTCCAAAAATAGCAACAACCTCCCAAACAGTTCCAAAAACAACGAAGTCTTATCAACCACAAATGCGAGCAACATTTCGAGTATAGGCACGCAGATGGAACCTGCGAGCGTGTGGAGTATGGGAGTGGGTTATCCCATGATGGGAATGAGTCCGATGGGACCGATGGGTCCTATGATGGGTGAAATGGCGTTGGGTCCGCACATGAGCCACACGCACGGTTACAATCCGATGGGTGTGGGCATGATGTCGCACGATGGCATGATAGGAGCGCAGATACTGAACGCCGAACAAATTATGACGGACGCGGCGCAGATAATGACCGCGAGTTTACCGCCGCCGCCCACACCGCCTCAGAACACCAAGGAGATTATACACTGCAAGAGCTGCGTGTTGTTTCCACCGAATCCTAACGCACCGCCGCCCACCACGCGAGAGAGGCCACCGGGATGTAGGACGATCTTTGTCGGAGGTAAACTTTGATAGTCGAGTGATAAGCCAATCAATTTTGTAGATTGTGGATTTCTCTTGGTTTATATTGGTTATGTATAATTTTTTTTTTTTTTTTTTTTTTTTTATAATACAAGAGATATTCGAACGCTGTGGGGAGATAAGTACTCTGCGTCTTTCTAAGAAAAACTTTTGCCATATACGATTTCTCTTAGAGGCGAGCGTCGACGCGGCTATTTATTTGTCCGGTTATAGAGTAAAAATAGGACAAAGCGGAGAGTCCGCGAATACTGGTAGACTTCACGTAGATTTCGCCCAGGTTTGTCGAAAGTTGACTAATTTAATAAAACAAAAAAAATCATCTATTTCTCTTGAATCGTTCGCATAATTTTATATAGGCTAGAGACGATCAATACGAATGGGAGTGCAAACAACGACAGTTGCAAAGAGAACAACGTCACAGAGAGAGAGTGGAAAAGGAAAGGCAAAGACCGCCGTCGAGTCCGCCCCCGGTGGTGCACTACACGGACCACGAAGCGTCGAACATATGTGAGAAAATTAAACAAGACGACACGTTTATGATAGCGGTGCAAGTGAGTAATTGTCGAATATAAATTTATGCTGCTGTAAATTCTCTAAATTTTTGGACACACAAATGTCCAAATAATAATTCTCTCAGGTCGTTGTAACGTGGTTGGAGCGAGGGGACTGCACGAAACGCAACGCCAACACTTTCTACTCTATGATACAATCGACGAACTCGCACGTGCGACGACTTCTGACGGAGAAGGCCTCGTACGAGGAGGAGCTGCAAAAGGCGAAGGAACTGATGAAAGGAAGAATGCAGGGACTCCTCATACAATGTACGTCCGCGCATTTTGTTTCTTCCTCTTTTCTCTAGCTCCGTATTATCATATACATATTTCGTGTGCGTTAAGAAAATTATGCACGCGCACACAAACATACCGCATTGGCTGGTAAGTTTATAACCCTGGCATAAGTAGGTCCAACAACACAAATCGAAGAAATCATCTCTTCTTCTTATTTGGATAAAAGCAAGCGCAAAAAAAAAAAAAAAGATCGTAATTATCGCTCAAACTCGTAATCCGTGCGAAAAATAACGATGTGGCGGCGCATTCAATTCGTATTCTTGTTCACATTTTATGTGTTTTTACGACGGAACTTCATTACGCCACGTGTTTTTTTCGTTGTTCCAATAAAACGCAGAGATTTTTCTTATCCCAGTCACGAAGGTACGTTACACATGTCTCGTCACACGTGATATTTAATTAAAAGTAAACGATTAATCACACGACGATTTAAGGTACAAGACACAAGGCTGTGATTGTAATAAGGTACAAAAAATTCAAATCGAACTTTAAAGCTTGTCGACGTATGATATCGCGAAAAATGTGTTGTATTTTGCATAATCAGATGTGCTTGTGACGTAAACTTTAACAAAAAAAAAAAAAAAAAAAAACCAACTTGATATTTCACTACACGACGAGCGCCTCGTCATTCAAACTTTCAAGCGATCCTCTCATCCGTATATCATAGCGAGAGCTCGTCGTGAACGAATTCTGTTTGTGGTCAGTGCACAATTGGAGGCGGCTCGTTAGGAAGGATCAAAGATTGTAGGCGAGGATAAGGTGGGTGAAAAATCCTATCTTCTCGGATTTAGGAGCCAAGAAAACCGGGTGAACGTGAGAGAAAGCGGTTTCTCGCAATATCTCATAGAATTATATAGTGTACTTGGAAAGTTGCATGCTTGGCAATGCTAAGGGTTAAGGGTGATGGATCCGGACGTTCGTTGTTAAGCGACTATTTCGCGTGTGACCAAACCGCGTTTGAGATCAACTTTTTTGTGGTGAAATGGTCGTATGTACAGACGCGCGCGCGAGATCGAATTTGATCGAACAAACGTGCGAAATAGTCCTTAGCATCGGAAGCCCGCGGAAAATTGCAAGTTCTCGGAATTACATTATCCGCAATTAAAGGTGGACGGGCGAACAGTGAGAGCAGAATGTTTGGTGAAAGCAACTTTACGTTTAGATTTAGATGCGCTCCGACACTTGTCTCGGCACAATATCTATGTGAGACTCCTCGTGAGATTATTTGTAGCTTGTACATACGTATAACCGATTACACGCTCTGATTTAGTCAAAGAGAGAAAGAGAGAGAGAGAGATACTGTTTCCCGACAAAGGAATGTCTGACGATAACGCTAAAACGTGTTTAACATGACGATTGTGCGCGAGTGTAAAGAGTAGAGAAAAGCATAGACCAAACTACCGAGCTTAGAGTTTCAAGCAAAAGGTATACAACAGAAGATTTGTTGTGTTTTCTTTGTATGCAACATGCGACCATGTCATCAACAGTCAGTCAGATCGAACGAGTCTTTACTGCGGCCAGCCACAAGAAGGTCTGGGATCACTTCACTAAGGCGCAACGGAAGAACATCGAAATGTGGAAGAAGCAATCTTCGGTATGTATGTAAAAATGCACTCTCACATGCTGAAATAATATACAGCGTGTCTTCTCTTGGTTAGTTCTTTCTCTCTCGCGTAACTTTAAACGAAAAAGCGATCGTGGATCGCCTAGTCCTGATCGATAAAATATCTATCTATGTGTTTCTCCTTCGCGCCTTTTGCACGACACCTCCTGTAACACGCTCGTTTCGCAAAATTGCAATATTTTGCATTATTCTAAGATATCACAGGTAAGTGACAATTGAAGAAGCAATCAAACCGCCTGCCAGATAAAGAGAAAACAGTCAGACACACGCTTTACTTCGTGCATTCACAATTCGATACTTTTTCCGTGGAATGCCGTCGCCGACAGGGTATGGATAGAATAAATCCTGTCGGCAACACGCACAACATTAAGAACAACTACATATGCGGAACAGAAGGTAATACGACATGAGCGCTTTTTCGAAAAAAAAAAAAAAAAAAAAACTCGAAAAGCAATCACCGCCTTCCTTCCTTCTTTCCCTCCAGCATGGATTTGCCTTATTTTTCCAAACAAGTACGAGTATTATTTCTGTACTTCAGAGCTGCACATCTATCTACTACTTATGTTCTCAGGTAAGCCCAAAAAAGTTTGTTCCCGAAAAAAAAGGCGAGCAAAAGTCCTGTAAAATATGGAAAAACTGTGTGCGCGACTATATAGCACTTCGACTCTGAATTACAGAAATTTACAAAAACGGAAAATAAACCACGTGTATATAAGAAGAAAAACCAGTGCTGTACATTCGAGACGATAGATTCGCGGTCACGTTTAGAGATGTGTTCGAATACAGTTTATTTTAACGGCAGATACATATACATAGAAAAAACTATACATATTCTGCATGCATTTGTGTGAGAAAACAACATTCGCATCTCCGGAGCACTTTGTGATTTCTCGCTGTTCGTTCGATATGGCAGGAAATAAAAGCGGTGCAACTGGAAGACAGTCTGATCGAGGGCGAGGGCGAGATGGACGTGTCGGATTCGGAAGAGGAGCCGCAACGTAAGAAATCGCGCAGTCAAACGGACGGCAATGAAGACGTGGAAAAATTGCAAAGTCTCAAAGAGGAGAACGACAGTCTGAGATGCCAACTGGAAGCGTACAAAAATGAGGTGTGTATTAAACACGAATCGATCTCGCGACGTTGGATCAAAGCGGCGCGTGAAATCTTTTTAAATTTCTCAAATTTCCCCGCAGGTGGATCTTTTGAAGTCAGAAACAAAAGCGGAGTTGGAGGCGAAGGAGAAGCAAATGAAGATGTTGCAACAGACATTGAAGGGAATGCAGGAGCAGCTCATGCAATCGCGCAAGCAGTTGGCGCAGGATGATCAAAAGATTAAGGATTTGACGATCAAGTTGAACGCCACGAAGAAAGACGAGCCCAGAGAGAGCGAAATCATCACTCTCGACAAGGACGACGACATAAGCGAAGAGCCGCGCACGCCAAAGCAGCACATCCTTACCGCCAACTTTGTGCAAGTTACTCAGAAAGATGCCAAGCTCATTGGTAAATATCGTTGATGAGAGAACTGCAACAGAAGAAAGATCATTAATTAGAGACATTTTTTATGCAATTTGTTTCAATGAGATGTTAATTAATTAGTAACGAAATATTACAGGACTTATAGCGACATTTCTACACATTCATCCGTTCGGTGCGAGCGTGGACTACTTGTGGTCCTATTTGCAAAAAATGGAGCCCGGCATCAAACCGAACGAAGTCGAAGTTCTGATGCAGCGTTTTCCGCAAGTGTTCAAACAGGAGCTGTTCGGCATCGGTGCAAATATGGAGAGGCGTTGGCAGTTTTCAGGATTTAACGTTTATCGCAATCATTGAAGATCTCTAAACTACTGAATATAAAAAAAAAAAAAAAAAAAAAAAAAAAAAAAAAAAAAAAACTTATAAATATGACTCATAAGTGCAATCAGTGATAAATAAGTGTATAGCTTTTGACTAATTTTGATGTGTGAATAAAATACCTTCAATAATTCATTTTAATTACGCAAATATCATTCTTCACCCTCGATCGCAACGTAATTTTCTCTTACTATAAGAGATGAGAAGAAGAGAAGCTCAGAGAGAGAGTGAGAGAGGAGCTGATACGGAGGCGCAGACTAACAGTCGCATCAAAGTCGTGACAGGGGTGAGCGTACGTCGCTGCATAGCATCGCTAGGACGGCCGCGCTTTCCAGCTACAACGACAAGAGAATCACATTAAAAATCTCAGTTTATTTATTAGTAATTAACTTACTCGCTTTACGAAATAACGTAAACTGTTAGAGAAAATTACAAAGTAGAAAATTATAGAACCGATACCTATAGAACTACTACTGCGCGAGCTGCGAAATGATCTATATAGTATTTGCGCACGTGTGCGACTCGAGTTACACACTTGCTGACATTTGCACGGTATAGTATAGGTTATGTTCTTTAAAAAATGGCACTTGAGTGTCTTGAGTCTTCTTACAATTAATTCTGATCAAGGTGAGTCTAAACAATACATATGATGAAAAATTAACTTTACAAATTTATTGATTGTTTACTGAAATAAAACACACAAAAAATCTTGTTCAGGAATATTGTAGCCAGAATCTTTGTTCAGCAGAACAATGTGTTGCAACGTGCAAGACTTCCACTGCGATAAAAAATTTATTATCTAAGAATAAAAGTGTCGCGACAAAAGAAACAAATGAATTGTTACGAGGTGCTCGGCTGCAGCAAAGACTCTACACATGAGGAAATCAAACGTGTCTATCACCAGCGCTTGTTGCAGTTTCATCCCGATAAGAATGTCAATATTGATCCTCACGAGTATTTTAAAGTTTGCAAAGCCTGGCAGATATTAGGAGATCCGCATAAAAAGAAGGAATATGACGCTAAGTGCAAGCAAGAAAACTTGGAGGAAGAAGACAAACCTGTCTACGCGCGTTTGTCAATCAGTGATCTAGACGCGAAGTCTTCCCGTCAAGATACATCCTATCCCTGCAGATGTGGCAGCAAATATGTCATAAAGCAAGAGTATCTTCAAGAAAAGAACGTTTTGTTGGAAATAGCATGTGAAAGTTGTACGCATGTGATTTTTGTTGAAACGTAGTAAAAAAATCAGTTACATAAAAGTAATGTAAAAAAAAAAAAAAAATACTTAAAGAAGAAAAGGTGAATTTGTTGGATAAATCAATTGCATAAAACAAAGATCAAACTTTTTTCTTTGGCTTTTTCCTCACAAAGAAAAAAGTTTTCAAACGCCAGATCGCGAAAAACTTACTCAAAAAACCAATTGAATAAATCGCGAAAAACTTATTCAAAAACAAAAAACCAATTGAACTTGCACAGAGTTCTCGAAACAATGTAAATTAAATATTCTAAGAATTTCAGGATTCTTCAGGCAACAGACACTCTTATGTAATGTAATATAATAAGACATTATTCACAGTTATGTAGAAAGAGGTCGAAATCGAACATTTATTTTGTACAAAATATGTTTCTTAGCACAAGAACGTGTGTACAGTAATTTGTAATAATAATAATAAAAAAAAAAGAAAAAAAAACAAAATCTAAAATATGCGGCAACATCTTTTTCTATTTCTTATAAAAAAAAATGATACAACAGGTAACACATTCTTATAATATAAACTATTGAGCAATATACAAATAAACACGACACCTAGTCTAACCTAGGTCTAATAATAAAAAGATGCATTTGCACAAATTGCATTACGCTGATAATGCCATTCATGACATGTGATTCAGTAGAATCCATAAAATACACATCATCGACAATCGCTGTCGTGATCTAAGTCTTCGTCATATAATTCTGCTAAATGGAAAGATCTGGCTAATACAAATATTCTTTTTTTTTTAAAGCAAGTCTCGAGTTTGCTCACTATTAGGCCGATATTCACACAATCCGATCTTATATTTATGATCATTTTGAGTTTATGTCAAGATGCCATTCGGACCATTTCATTGGGTTACGGATTCATCTGAAGATGAATCTGAAGACGATCTTAAATACAAGATCTATCTAACTACACATGAGAATATCAGTCTTAGAGTGAGATCAAGAGTTTTTTCAAGACTCCTGGACATTTTCGCGGCCATATTCTCGAATTGTGATGTGAGAAACTTTTACGCGTGAATTTTTTTCTCGCAACGTACACTGAAATAAAGTAGTTTTTTTACATGCTACTCTATCAGCAATTCGAAACCCTAAATAGTCAATCTGTCAAAAATCTTTTTTTTTGATTTGCAAGTTAGTAAATGTCTATAAATTTTTAAACGTAGAGTGAATTATATACGCATTTATCGATGTAGAAAAAATACAAAAAGAAAATTTTTGACGGATTTTATCTAACTTGAGTTTTCAAATGCGATGGCATAAAAGAAACTTCTTTATCTCGATCTCAGAGATACAAAACAAAAATTCGTACATGAATGTTTATACGTGAAGTTGCAGTTTCATTATTAAAGTATTCTTGAGACGTTATTAATGCAACTTTATTAAGAAAAAAAGGCATAAATATGGCTGCAGAAACGTCCAGAAGCTCCTGATAATCGAAAATAACGAATGTATCTTGTTTTATTCTGTGCAAAACTGTAATGTTGTTCATTGTTATCTGTAAATCTGTATTGCACGTGAACAAGTGTATTAATTTTTTTTTTTTTATATTGCACCACGACAAAGAAAACACACACATGCAACACTTGAACAAGCTTATTTATTATAAAAAGAAAAAAAAAAGATTAATCGTCGAAATCTGATTCGTCGAATTGTCGTCAGTTCGATTGCCGATATCTTCGCGCTCTTTCTTCTCCGAGTAAAATGTCAATAATATGAAAATACCAGCTTGTAAACATTTATAAAAATATTTGTCTTTAACCAGATCGATGATTATACAGGCAAGTAAAACCTAAAGTTTATTTCATCAGGAAATAGATCGAAGCTAATTTGACAGAAAGTAGTTCAATGATTAATCGATTTGTCCGATAAAAAATTATGCGAATGTCATTATTTATATAAACAAGTTTGAGAATTGTTTTTTATAAAAAGATCTGTATACAATAGACTCCTGATATAAGTCAATCAAAAGGTCCGAGAGAGATAAAAAGAAAAAAAAAAGGTCTGTTTTTAAATTGCCTTTTTGCCAGCAACGCTGCCTCAAGTTCGCGCGAAGAAGTTGAGCTGCGTGATGCTGAGTGATGTGAGGGCTACGCACATATGTATTTATTATTGCGGAATAGAGACAAACCAGTTGGCGAAAGATATATGTATATATAAAGAGAAGAAACACTTAATGTTATCTATTGATCTTAAAGATCGACTGATCTTACATCAGCAATTCTCTCTATCCTACATCTCAAGATCTAGATCTTACATCAAGATCAATTGATCTTATATCAAGAGTCTGTTGAGACCTAATGTGATGTGTCGGAATTGTCGTCGATTTTCTCGTTTGCTCCAGGGAGAGTATGAGATTCTTCAAATAATGTGTCATTTTGCCTCGAAGTAGTTTACGTCTCAGTCGCCTCGTTTTCGTCTGCCACCGTTGACAAATGCTCCTAAATGCCCACACAATAAACCCGTTATATTTTACAATGAACCTCTCTTGTTTTTGGTTTGTTTTTTGTTTTTTTACTTTTGTATTCTTGTTTGATTCTACTGAATCTCTCGTTTACAACAGCGAAAAGTCAGAAGTACACTCCTGATAAGCTCCTCGTTTTATCTTCCCATCCCTTTCTTTCCCCATAAGTTTGTGAGTCTTATAAATTTCACGTTTTGTACACACCAGAGACGCGCGCCATGTCGTTTTAACAAAACGATATATATACTTTTATATTTCCGACGGACACTTTTTTATGTGTTATATATATATATATGTATATATATGTATAACGATGATCATCTACAGATTACTCGCTTCGATTCCCGTGTTCCGTCCCGCGCTCTATCCCCATCATTTCGCGAGAACTTCCACCCGATTTTTACGACACGTACAGTCTTATCACAATCACACCATGATAATACATGAATCATTGTACAGCGTTGCGTTAGACTACTTAATTGAAAATATATGTACAGAGAAGTCGTACAAAGAGGGCGATAGAGTCCACGCGTATTTGTGGAGCACACTATTTTACCTCAACGTCGAAATCGAGGACAAGCAGTTTCGTCTCCTCGGTACCGTTACGACTACCTACTGCACACACTAGTTTTGTATCACTCGCTCGGATCCGCCACACGACACCGCCACTACCCCCGCTTTCTAGTGCAATTAGATTCCTAATAAAATCACCTGCAAACACGATGCAAAAGTTGTTGTTGTTGTTGTTTGACGAGCAATGCGCATAGACATACGTATAAGATTTGAGAACTGCAAAACAAATGATTGTGGAGAAAGATACAAACCAGTGTTGACATCCCAGAGTTTTACAGTACCGTCGTCGGAGGACGTGATCACAAAATGGCTATTGAACTGAAGGCAAGTAACCGCTGACTGATGCTTGTTCGGACCGGAAAGAGTTTGAAGGCAGTGACCGCTAACGATGTCCCATACTTTAACAGTAGAATCAGCATTGCCGGATACTAAAATATTATTGCGCAATTCCATTCCCGAAGTGAGCGACTGATGACCCATAAGAGTATGTCTACAAGCACCAGTCTCTACTTCCCATACTCTTATACTCGTGTCCAACGATCCGCTAACAACGTGCACACCGTCAAACTAACGAGAATGAAACAGCAAACAGACACTTGTCAATGAAGAGAATCAAAAAGCTGACATTTAGAAAGAAATATATACACACACACACACACAATTACTTTCTTTACCTGGAGAGAATAAACGCGATTAGTATGTCCGTGTAAGGTATGAAGGCACTCCTCGCGCTCCGGATTCCAAACTTTTACCAGGTAGTCGTAAGCACCACTGACCACCAATCTACCGTCGTATTGCACACATCTGACCGCTGCTAGATGTCCCACGAGCACATGCAAGCACTCTCCTGTATCTATTTGCCACACTCTTAGCGTAGCGTCCCTGCTACCACTCACGACCTTGTTACCGTGAAGATGCATACATCTCACTGTTGAAGTATGACCGTATAATGTATGAATGCACTGTCCGGTCTCTGCGTTCCATACTTTTAAAGTACGGTCTGTACTACCACTGATAACAATGGTACCAGACATTTGGGAGGACCACACACCTCCGGTATGCCCGACTAATGTCCGTAGACACTGAAACATCGAGAAAAACACAGTGTGACACAGTTGCGTGCGGCAGCCTCAGCCTTCTATTTTCGCGGACCAATTGTTAATCAGTTACAATTACCTTGCCCGAAACGGCAGACCACACTTTGAGAGTATTGTCATCCGAACCACTAACTATCCTATTGCCCGAAAACTGCAGACATGTAATTACATGGTCATCGTGACCTTTCAACACTTTCGGTTCGCGAATCGGTTTCATTCGCCAGTTCATCTTAATATTGTGTTGTCGCATATAAGCTTGTTTCCACGGCGACGAACTATAATTACTACCGCTCCGACAGTTTTTCCGCTTCGGCGGCGGCAGATCTTTCAGATCCTCTATACCGGCCGCCTTGCATTTTTCCTTCCACAGAAGATTGTCATCGGCCAAAAACCGCCAATTTCGACAAGTTTGCGCTGCTCGCAGAAGATCCTTCGGTTCCAGAAAGGCCAACACCGACAATGCCAACTCTTTTGGAAGTAGAGATATGAAGTCTCTTTGAAACTGCGGCTCTATCACCTGCATCATATGGCGCACTTGCGTAGGCTCACATCTTTCTATTAGTTCATCTATCGCCAACATTCTCTCTGCGTTTGACCACCTCTGCAACAAGACATTGATTTTCATTATCTTCATGATTCGTTTGAATCTTAATAACAACTGCAGTTTTCTTGTTTAGTTTTTATTTTTTAATAAAAATATTAAAATTTTTATTATAATATACCTGAAATTGCAAAAGCCAACTATTCATTTCAGGTGGAGGATTGTCCTTGGTAGGTATGACACTCCTTACATGTTTGCTTTTATCATCTGGCTTTCTTGAAACTCTGAAAAAAAAAAAAAAAAAAAAAAAAAAAAAAAAAAAAAAAAAAAAAAAAATAAAAAAATGATACTTACATTGTATGAGGTTTTTCTTCTGGATTGAGTTTCTTACACGGCAAACAGTATTCCGTTTCACTCTTTCGTTTTCTTTGAGACTGGATAACATCGGATGGCACGCAGATATGTGATACTGGACTCTGACCTTGTTCAAAGAAGACCGCTTGAGACTGTGATACCGGTGATTGACAATTGTTACTCTCCACTTCTGCTGCACACTCCGTATCACAGAATAATCCACTGTCACTGATCTAACAACATCACAAAGCATTAATCACAAGAACAATGCCGCAGAATACTTGCAGTTAATTTTGCAATTTATTCACAACAAAGATGTGAGTAAAATAAACCAAGAGATTGTCACTGAAGTTTGCTGATGACTTACTTCACTTTCTCCTTCACTGGTCTCGTCCTCATCCTCATCCTCGTCATCTCCATAATCCTCAGATTCTTCATCTTGCGGTAACACCGAATGCATAGGATCCAAAGAACTTGGTCCTGGCAATCCCTCAATACCCTCGATCGGACTAGGACTGGCACCGCCTAGTTTATTATTGTCAGATATATTGTTGGAGGACGAAGGAGGGACAGACATTACTATACGCAGTAGTAGTATTAGGTTTATAAGTATAGTAACTGTACCTAAACGACACGAAAAGAGAGTAAATGATCATTAAACAATTGATGTATACAAACGGATAATTTAACTGATCTTTTTTATCTGCCACGCACTTCTCGTACATAAGTGTATATGCAATAAGTAACAATTTCAACGAACCCGCGAGTCAAACCGAAAACACACGGGGTGTCGCTGCTTCGTCGCCCGCTGAGAGAAATTACGCGTAAACTGAAGAAATAAAAAAAATTATCAAAAAAAAAAAAAAAAAAAAACTAGGTTAAACTCCACGAGATAACGATTATCGTTATCGCCGCGAGGATTTACCTAACCTTGAACCGTGTCTGCGCCGTGCGTGTTGCGCTCACGACGCGATCACGCAGCCGAAATTATTGCAAAGAACCACAAACTCTGCAGCCACACCCCACGTTGCCGCGCGTGCAACTTTACGAGACACATGCCGCGATATAAAGTGAAACGGATCTCTATATATACTTAGGACGAAATGCCGTTCCCAGGTGGTCGGGGGATCGTCTTTGTGTCCCACAAGCCTACGGGCGATGTTAAGCCGAGGGGAAGAGGAAGAAAGTCCCGTGCGTGTGCGCTTGTCAACGACGAGACGCGTTGTTTCTATCAGAAGAGCATGGCATTCATCTCGGTTACGGCGATCTGTCTCGGACGATCTCAAAGAGAACGATCTTTAGGTTAGAAACAACGGATGCAAAACGCGATTGTCCCGGACGAGGGAAAAGACCAACTCTAGGCCAGCACGATTGCCGAAAGGAAAATAATAAATAACGAGCGTAAACACGACGAACGGCGTGAATCCATCGGGCAGCCTCCTGGCAGCTACCAGATTTTGCTTCGCACCTCCCGCACTCCTTCGCACAGCAGTGCACAACGAGCGCGCGCGCACACACACACACACGTATACGACTTCTGGACTTGGCACATATGCACGTAGCACGTCGCACTCGCGAGCCACCTTCTCACGCGGTCGCGTGACTCGACATTCCGTAAATTTAATATAAAAATTATAGAACGTTTTGGCATTTAAGTTCGCACGATTATTATTATTTGTACTGTGTAAAATCCAAAATTTACGCATCCTCGGCTATTTTTTCCAGATATTTTTTTAATCAATTTCATTTCAGAATAAATAAATAGAAAACATACCGGATGTCCAACTACCGAGAGACTTGAGTTGGATAAAATAAAATACAATGCATTCTTTTGGATAAAAGCATCATCAAGTGTGATCAGGTGCAACACCGCTGTCCTTCGAGGCCAGTGAACCGCATTCCTAACCTTCTCTTCCTAACTCTACTCTAGCCGGAATGAAATGGTAGCCTATTGTTCTTAGGTCAAGCGATTTGATCAGATTTGATCCAGAAGGCGGAAGACCAATAGCACGTACGGCAAGTGTTGTAACCGTTCAGAAGAGAAAGATCACCGAGATGGATCGTCAATTGGTTATTGAATAGAGAATTTTCTAGTTGCGTTTCAGGGGGAACAACTTAACCAGAGAGAAATTTGAGAGCGGCCCATAAGAGAATGTGCAATCGTTTAGATGTCCCGTTAGTCAGCGCAATGTCCACGGGTGGTGCACTTCGGCAACTACATAGCCGTGTACACGACTTGTCGGGGCGTAAGCTTTGTCATGTTGTGTGGACATGGTTCTATTTCGTGCTATGTCCACAAGTTGCCAGTCTATTCTGTGCTTATGTGCAGAAGCAACCAAACTTAAAAAAAATAAAAAATTAATTTCTTCTTGGAAACATGTTACTTTACATGTACTCGTAAAAGGTTATACATGTATGTACATGCCTGTATATTTTTTAATCACACTAGAAGCAATATATATATATATATGTATTCTATATATATTCTATAAATGCTTGTGTGAAATGTGTGTGAGAAATTGTTGTTTATATGTATATAAACATGCTTTATGCCCCAGCACTGCATAATTTAAAAAATGAGATAATCGAACATATGACCACATGGTTAGATGCGTCTTGACGAGCTGTAGGAGTAACGAATATTTATTTTTCGATGCTAGGCCTAGAAGGCGTGATTTTTACGTATAAATGTCTTTTTGCGCCAGCACCGCATAATTTAAAAAATGAGATAATCGTCAAAATGTCCAAGGCTCAAGTGTTTGTCAGTGTCATCGCTTCTCGGCCTTAAAGGCTAAGCAATGTATTTGTTGGAGATTAGTAATGGTAAGTGATAGTGCAAGGAAATGATGTTGATAAGCAGCGTTTTGTCGACGCTATGTTGCGAAGTACGTATGGTTTTATTATGCTTTCGTTTCTGCAGGTAGATTCTTGTAGGTTTAGGGATGGTGGTAGATAGAAGGAAAAATTATATAATAACGCTTTTAGGTGGTACACAGTATTTATTATATAATATGTAGAATTGTGTGTTTATTTTTCCGTTCCACTTTGCACAGACTGCGGACTGTCATATGCAGTTAATTGTTCTGCTTATGGTGTGGTTAAAAAATATAACACACGTGTATATATATATATATATATATACATGTGTAACTTTGTACGAATAAATTTAAAGTATCATGTAAACCAGGTAATAAGGTCTTTGTTTGCTTTTAAGGGTGATTGCTTGTGTATATAGCACAGAAGGGAACTACAACTTGTGGACATTTCACGGAAGAGAACCATGTTCATTTGTGGCGTACGTATCGACAAGTCGGTCGTTGACATGGTTAGTAGTTGCCAATAAGCACCACCCGAGGACTTTGCGCTGGCTTACATGGCAGAAAAGCCTCTGGCCGCTCTCAGTCTTCTCTCTGGTTCTTCTGACAGCTGACGACCAATGTCGCTATTGTCAAGTTGGGCTTGACAGATGTACACAAATGTGTGCAGTGGTAAACAAAGAAATAGTAACTCAGCTAATTAGAAGGAAATATTAGAGAATAGTCGTGCTGAATCAACATGAACATCGTCTGTGCTGTAGTAAAGTCTCATAGAAACGAAAGAGATTCAATAAATAATTTTGAAAAGTCCTATCATCTCCAAGAAGTAGATGTGCCATTGTCATATAATGCGACCAAGTATCATGATATCAAAAATGTTTGTCGAATCTGTGGTGGACCAGCTGTGCAAGGAGTAGATATTTTTTCAGACAAAGGTGTAGAACTTAAATTAAAAGAGAAAATAAATTTACACATGCCTATATCAATTGACACAGTGGATCCTTCCACACCACAGAGGATATGTACTGATTGCTGCAATAAGTTAGAAATTACACACTTGTTGATTGTTTCATGTTTAAGAACTGATATGCGATTGAAGAGATTGTTGAATTTTGCAGGAGAGGTGAGAGAGAATATAGTAATTATTAGTAAGTTTTACTTATATATTTTAAATAGCTTAAATAGTTTTTGTATATAAAAAGATAATTTAAATAATTTTTTTATTGCATATATATCTAATCTACAGATATGTCATTTTCAGCCAGAATATGAGAACAAATATAGTGCACTAGTTCAAGAATGTTCATTAGAGATAGCACAAGAAATATGGAGTAATGATAGTATGTGTTTTGACTCTATATTATTTTCTGGAAGTAATAGAGTAAATTTTGACACAGATGTAGCATCAAAGACAATATCTAATCTTGATGGCTCACATTGTTCAATATGCAATCAATCGTTTAAATGTCAGCAAGATTACGATAATCATGAGCATTTTCATAGCAATGTTGAACCAAACAAAATGTCTTATGAAAGAAGTATAAGATGCGGAAACTGCAAGGAAGTTTATCACGACAAAAGAGAATTTTCAAAACATATTTCGAAATCGCATGAAGGACAATTGCTATACATGTGCTCCACGTGCGAGAGAACTTACGAGAAATGGTCCAGCTTGGACGTTCACGAAGCTACTCACAAGACGGACAAGCTTTACCTCTGCGATCTGTGCGGGAAGAGTTTCAAGCATTCCAATAATTTGAGAGGTCACAAGAGAATTCATCTGAATGAATCTGTGAAGAAGAGACACGTGTGCGCAATTTGTGGCAATTCATTTAGATCACGGTAATAATTCTCAATTCATTCTCAATCGTGATCTTGAACAAAACTACATTCGTTTGCATTTCGTTTCAGATTTCACTTGCGAGAGCATATGAATCATCATGATGGCTTCAGACCGTATTCTTGCGATCAATGTGCGAAGTCTTTTCACAAGAGAATCCAATTGAGACAGCATAAATTGACACACGAGTCTAACAGGCACAAATGTCCAATCTGCGGCGTAACGTTTAATCGAAAAGGAAATATGAACGCGCACGTGAAACGGCATAGTAACGAACATGGAACATACACATGTAGCGTAAGTATAATAACCTTATCAGACTCCGAAGGAAGATAATTGACTTTATACATCATATCATATATTTTCCTTGAAACAAAAAAAAACTTAACATTACAGGTCTGTTCTTGTAAGTGTAAGTCTATGAGTGAACTGCAGATACATAGGAAAGATCACAGTCAGGAGGAAATAATAGACAGCATTAAAAAGAAATACACGGACAAGGAACTTTGGAAATGCAGCGTTTGCAGCAAAGTATTCTCGAAGCGCGCTAATTTAACGAATCACGAGCGTGTACACAAAGACGACAAATTGCGTGTAGAGTGCAATGAATGCGGCAAAAAATTAGCAAGCAGAAGCTCATTGATGTATCACAAGAAATCGATACATCTGAAAGAAAGGTCGCACATGTGCCACTACTGCGGAGACTCGTTCGTTTCGAGAGAGACACGACTGATTCACGAGAGAACGCACACCGGCGAGCGTCCGTACATGTGCACGGTGTGTGGCAAACGGTACAGATGCTCCGGCAATCTCTGTCAGCACACAAAGATCCACACCGGCCTGAAGTTATACAAGTGCCGTTGCTGTAACAAGGATTTTACGCGCAAAGGTGCGCTGACTGTGCACGAGAGGATTCACACGGGCGTCAAGCCGTATTCTTGTGTAATCTGCGATAAAAGCTTCGCGCAGAAGAACGATATGTTGAGGCACGCCAAGACACACAGTGCCAAATCGACACAGCTCGACCAAAGTAATCAGGACTCCGAACAGAGAGAAGTAGAACGTGATGCCACGCACGAGCAGAATGCTTCAACGATTTCGGGCTACGTCAGCTCGCCACCGCATATCCTTCAGACTTACATCACTCTTGCTTCTTCAGAAATATAAGTAAATAACAATTTTGAAACACTGATATTTTATTGCTGATTTTATTGGTATACGTAGTTGGTGAAGAACTGTTGTATCAATGTCTGATGAAATTTTTGTCCAGATATTCGAGAAGTTGTGTTCATCATCTTGTCCAGTTTGCAAGAATATCGTTACGATTTATGACGAAACGTACGATTATGTGCGAAACGTGCGAACGTGGTCTACGTGATAATCATATTGTCATCATAAAAACAAGAACTTTTCTAAAGGTAACTTATTATATTACGTATCGATAACTTATATTACGTCAAGATATCATACAGAACATTGTTTACATGGAGTTCCCGATCAGGATTCGGCAAGAGGACAGGTAGAAAATAAAAGTCATTGTTATATATAGAATAATACTCTTTATTGTTTTTGATAGTTCTTGTTTTTCATATCGTGCGCTGCAGTTTGTTTTTATTCAACTTTTGTTATACTCAATGTCCAGTTAAACGACTTCTTTCGCTTTTACTCAGTTCTGCTGCTGCTGCTGCTAGGAAATGGCGACACGCCCGATCACTCGCGCGAACACACATGTGCCGTATTATTCGTCGACCGCATATAGGACTAGAGTAATTGCGATTTCTCTCTCTCTCTCTCTCTCTCTCTTTCTCTCTCTCTTTTTCTCATTCGCCGATTATGATTTTGTTTTTCTCAATTCCTAAATGATCGAGGAGCACACGTGCTTTTGTGCGCAAGTACAATACAAACGTGGGCCCGACCGAGTCGCACGCGTTTCCATCTCGTTCGCTCGAACGGCGAGTTCGATCGCCGTTAATGTCTTCGCTCAAAACTAGTCGCACGCTCGTTACAATTTGTTTCTTTTCTTGCTTTTTTATTCTTTTTTTTTTAGACGCAGCGGTCTCGCAACGCCACGCTTTTCCTGCATTATGGTCGAATGATCGGCGTGCGGACGCGCGATTTACGCATCTTTCTCAAGAGTGTGATCTCCGACTCCGTAGAAGAAACGCGCGCATCCGGCGCGCGCGTTGCGAGAGCGTACGGCGTCAGAGTGTCGAATCAGAGTGGACGAGTCCAAAGAGCTTTCGTTCGAGAGCGCGCAATCATTTTCAGCGAGGTCTCTTATCGATCGATCGTTCGTTCGCGAACTCGTATGTTCGTCGTTCGCGAACGAGAATCGCGCGAAAGCCGGTACTACAAAGGTCTAATCGGCGCGTGAGAGAGCGCTTTCGAGCTTTCTCGTCATACTGCACTTCCGGAAAAGCGCAATCCGGGATGGTTCCGGAAGTGCCGCTGTGCCGTGCAATTTTGTTTTTTTGTTCGACGCGGCCGACGCGGAAACCGCCTCGACTCGTCGCCCCGACCGCCTCTCTTTTCTTTTACCTCCGTATTTCACTCTCGTCTTCTTTAAATTAATTAACTCTGTCTCCGTCTCTCTGTAACCGTCGTCTTTCGCGCTAATTATTTACAATGTACAACGTCGTGCAACCTTCCTGCCCTAAATTTCTTACGACGACGGAGCGGCACATGCGCCCGATCGACTTCCTCATCGGCTTCTCTTCATCTCTGACCTTTCCTCAGGATTGAAAAGAGAAAATCAGAGGAGAGAGACGAGATCGCAAAAAAACGCAACGAATTCGCGCGCAATAAACGGCTCGAATTTCGCGTCACGAAACAAACAACGGACTTTTTCGATCAGACATCGTAAATAATAGGAACTTGGTCGTCTAGCTCTGCTCTGTAACGCGTAAATAAATGTTTAAACAAACTCACGAGGCGCAAATCGTTGAAAGAAAAATATCCCGGACGCTGTATAAATCGCTTGTGAATCTTGCGCGATCAGCAAAACGCGGCGATCTCTGATCGTGGAAAATTTTCTCTCAATCGAGGAAGATCAGTCGGCGAACTTCGAGAAAAATAGATATTCCAGTGTCGAATGCAAATACCATCGAATCAGTCGCGAGCCGTCGAATGCGCGAATAAAAATGGATCTCTCTCCGAATATATATCGCCGCGACGATTAGGAAGGATCGATCGCCAGTCCGCTCTCGCCGTCTTTGTATATTATTTACCAAGATAAATATATACATATATATGTATATATATATAATAAATCTTATACACACATATACGCACACACATGTACACGTATACGTATACATATACACTTTTTTCTTTAATATATAATATATATAATATAATATCTTATATTTATATATAATTTTTTCAATATTTTATATATATATATATAGACTTATTATATATCCTCTTTTTTTCATTTCGCTTAAACATATCTATCTCCACGCACGCATTTATATTTATACTATTTACAAAAACGCCTCCAT
>QVOB01005520.1:0-51185 GCA_014839585.1 Pseudomyrmex concolor
CGCCCGCCGGTAGCGCCGACGGCGCGCCCAGGAACCAGCGGCGCTGACCGGGGCTGTGAGCGGCGTTGCGTCCTGTTGCGTGCCGGTCATTGCGCTATCGGCCCCGCCTCCCTGGGCGGCCGCGGTTGCGCCATTGCCGGACGTGAGCAGCGCGCCGTTGCCCGGCGTGAGCGTGGCACCGCTTTCGCCAGCGCTGCCCCCGCCGCTGAGATCCGGCCGCGGCGGCAGGGCGAAATTCTGTTTCGCCACCACGGTGCCAACGATGCCCGGTCCGGTTAGCGATCCGTCCGGCGCGACCTGAATAACGTCGACCTTTACTTTGGTATTATTGGAAATATTCAGCCGGTCGGCAGCGGCGCGGGTGAGATCGATAATCCGCCCCGGCGTGTAGGGGCCGCGGTCGTTCACGCGGACCACCAATTGACGACCGTTACTCAGGTTGGTTACGCGCACATAGCTGGGCAACGGTAGCGTAGGATGCGCGGCGGCCAGCGCGTTGGCGTCGAAGGGCTCGCCGGTGTTATTGCCGCCGCTCTCGCTGTCGTACCAGGCGGCGAGGCCCGTTTGACTGAAGTTTTGCGGGTTTTTCACGATGCTATAGCGTTTGCCGTTGACCGTGTAATCCTGCATATTGCCCGGATTATAGGGCTCATAGCGTGGTTCCACACCGCTGATTTCCACCACCGGCCCGGTATAGACCTGCTGGGCCGACGCCGACGGCTGCGTCTCTTGCTGAGTAGAACAGGCGCCGAGTAGCAACCCCATCATGCCGATAACGCATCTAAGCTTCCGCATTGCTCACCTTTATAAACTTTTGGACAACATTTTTCGATGAGTATGTATCGACATGACGATACCAAACCCCGCCATTAACACGATGAGCGCCGAACCGCCGTAGCTTACCAACGGCAGCGGCACGCCAACCACCGGTAAGATACCACTGACCATACCGATATTCACGCACACATAAACGAACAAAATCAGCATCAAACCACCGGCCATTACCCGGCCGAAGGTGTTTTGCGCCCGCGCTGCGATCACCAGACCGCGGATGATTACGCCAAGATAAAGCGCCAGCAGCACCAACACGCCGATAAGCCCCAGCTCCTCTCCCAGCACGGCAAAAATAAAGTCGGTATGGCGTTCCGGTAAGAATTCCAGCTGCGACTGGGTGCCGTGCAGCCAGCCTTTGCCCGACAGGCCGCCGGAGCCGATGGCGATTTTCGACTGGATAATATGATAGCCGGCGCCCAGGGGATCGGTTTCAGGATCGAGCAACATCATCACCCGATCCCGCTGATAATCATGCATCAAAAAGAACCACAGCACGGGGATAAACGCCGCCACCAGCAGCGCGGCGACGGCGATCAGTTTCCAGCTCATTCCCGACAGGAACAGCACGAACAGGCCGGAGGCGGCGATAAGGATAGCGGTGCCCAGATCGGGCTGCGCCGTCACCAGCAGCGTGGGCACAAAAATCAGCACCAGCGCGATAGCGGTATTCTTCAGCGACGGCGGGCAACTGTCGCGGTTGATAAAACGTGCGACCATCAGCGGCACGGCGATTTTGGCGATTTCCGAAGGCTGGAAGCGGATAATGCCCAGATCCAGCCAGCGTTGCGCGCCTTTACTGATCTGGCCAAAGGCGTCCACCAGCACCAGCAGAAACACGCAGAAGATATACAGATAGGGCGCCCAGGCCTCATAGACGCGGGGCGGCACCTGCGCCATCACCAGCATCACCAGCAGCCCCATCACAATCTGGGCAATCTTACGCTCCATCATGCCGACATCCTGGCCGCTGGCGCTCCACACCACCAGGGCGCTGTACACCAGCAGCAGCGTAACGAAAAACATCAGCATCACATCAATGTGCAGCTTGTTCCACAGGGAAGTTTGTTGCGGATTATCAGTCATGATGGGTTAATCACTCTCGCTGCCGGGCGGGGCGGGCGGCTCCGCGGGTAAGTCCGTGGTGTTATCGCCCAGAAGGATATGATCCAGAATCTGGCGGGTAATCGTTCCAACTGCCGGTCCGACGCCGCCGTTTTCCAGAATTACCACCATGCCCACCGTCGGTTTATCATAGGGGGCGAAGGCGGTCATCAGTTTATGGTCGCGCAGGCGCTCGGCGATTTTATGGGCGTTGTAGGTTTCGTTGGCCTTCAGACCATACACCTGAGCGGTACCGGATTTGGCGGCCGCCTTGTAAGGCGCGTCGGCGAAACTCTTGCGCGCCGTGCCGTTTGGCCGGTTGGCGACGCCATACATGCCGTCTTTGGCTATTTCCCAGAAGCTGGAATGCGGGTCGCCGATTTGCACATGCTCCGGCTGACGGTAGGGAATCTGGCGGCCGTTTTCCCGCGTGCCGGAGAGCAGATGCGGCGTCCGCACCGCGCCGTCGTTGATCAGCGTCATCAGCGCCTTGGACATCTGCAGCGGCGTGGCGGTCCAATAACCCTGGCCGATCCCGACCGGAATGGTATCCCCCTGGTACCAGGGTTTTTTAAAGCGCGCGACTTTCCACTCGCGGGTCGGCATCACGCCGGCGCGCTCTTCGGACAGATCGATACCGGTATACTGGCCGTAGCCAAATTTGGTCATCCATTCGGAAAGCCGGTCAATGCCCATGTCATACGCCACCTGATAGAAAAAGGTGTCCGCCGACTCCTCCAGCGCCCGGGTGACGTTCAGCCGGCCGTGCCCCCAGCGTTTCCAGTCGCGGTAACGTTTCTCCGAGCCGGGCAATTGCCACCAGCCCGGATCGAACAAGGAGAAATTTTTATTAATGACGCCAAGCGTGAGCGCCGACACCGAAATATAGGGTTTTACGGTGGAGGCGGGCGGATAGACGCCTTGGGTGGCGCGATTGATAAGCGGGCGGTTTTCATCCTCTAGCAGCGCGTGGTATTCCTTGCTGGAGATGCCGTCGACAAACAGGTTGGGATCGTAGCTCGGGTTGGATACCAGCGCGCGGATGTCGCCGTCGCGGGGATCCACCACGACCACCGCGGCGCGGCTGCCGGCCAGCAGCTTCTCGATATATTGCTGGAGGCTCAGATCCAACGTCAGGGTAATATCCTTCCCCGCCTGGGGCGGCTGCTCGTGTAGCTGACGGATCACCCGGCCGCGGTTGTTGACTTCCACTTCTTCGTAACCGGTTTTACCGTGCAGCGTACTTTCATAGTAGCGTTCGATACCCAATTTCCCGATATCGTGCGTTGCGGCATAGTTCGGCAGAATCCCTTCTTTATCCAGACGTTCCACGTCGCGGTCGTTGATTTTCGACACATAGCCAATGACGTGGGTGAGTGCCGAGCCGTAGGGATAATAGCGACGCTGGTAGCCCTTCACCTCGACGCCGGGAAAGCGGTACTGGTTAACGGCAAAACGGGCCTGCTGCACGTCGGTCAATCCGACTTTAAGCGGAAGCGAAGTAAAACGGCGGGAGCGTTTACGCTCTTTTTCAAAATTGGCAATATCGTCATCGGTCAAATCGACAATCGGGCGCAGGTCGGCAATCGTCTGTGCTAAATTGTCTACCTTTTCTGGTACCAGTTCCAACTGATAAATGGTGCGGTTCAGCGCCAGGGGCGTGCCGTTGCGATCGTAGATAATGCCGCGGCTCGGCGCGATGGGCACCAGCTTGATGCGGTTTTCATTGGAGCGGGTGCGGTAATCCTCGAAGCGGGTAATTTGCAAATGGTACAGATTGACGATGAGGACGCCGCTCAGCAGCAATATGCCGGCGAACGCCACCAGTGCGCGGCGCACAAATAGCGCCGACTCGGCTGAATAGTCGCGGAAGGGGTTACGTTCTATTTTCATTCAGCGGAATTAGTTCACGTTAATCATCGTCACCGCGTTACTCACGGTGATAAGGGTGATTGGTAGTAATGCTCCACGCACGATACAGGCTCTCCGCGACCAGCACCCGGACCAGCGGATGCGGTAAAGTTAACGGGGACAGCGACCAGCTTTGCTCGGCGGCTGCCTTGCAGGAAGGGGCCAGCCCCTCGGGCCCGCCGATAAGGAAACTGACATCGCGCCCGTCTTGTTTCCAGCGCTCGAGCTGCTGCGCCAGCTGCGGTGTTTCCCAGCGCGCGCCGGGGATGTCCAGCGTAACAATGCGGTTTCCTTTCGCCACCGCTGCCAGCATCTGCTCGCCTTCCTTGTCCAGGATACGTGCGATATCCGCGTTCTTGCCGCGCTTACCGGCCGCAATTTCCGTCAGGTCGAAGGGCAAATCTTTGGGAAAGCGCTTGAGATAGTCGCTAAATCCGGTCTGCACCCAGTCCGGCATTTTGGTGCCGATGGCGATAAGCTGCAGTCTCACCCCTCAGCTCCAGAGCTTTTCCAGCTCATACAGACGGCGGCTTTCTTCCTGCATCACATGCACAATCACATCACCCAGGTCGACCACGATCCAGTCGGCGGCGTTTTCCCCCTCCACGCCCAGCGGCATCAGGCCGGCGGCACGCGACGCCTGTACCACATGGTCGGCAATGGACATGACATGGCGGCTGGATGTCCCGGTGCAGATCACCATGCAATCCGTAATGCTCGACTTGCCGCGCACGTCAAGAGTAATAATGTCCTGCCCTTTCAAATCGTCTATCTTGTCAACAACAAAATCTTTGAGCATGGCATCAAGCAAAGGTTCCCCCTCCGGTATGCTTCGCACGCGCCACGCTAAAACAGGGTGACGCTAGTCAATGGGATAGCTGCCAGGCGCCGGTTGACCGCGGAATGAACAGAGTTTAACAGCGCCGGCCAGGCCGGCGAAGATAAGGCGCATAGCATAGCGCGCACACTAACGGTATAAGCCCTGTGCGTCAATATAACCTTGCACCGAGGGAGGGAGCAGGCTGTCGCAGGCGCGGCCTTCCCGATAGCGCGCGCGGATGTCGCTGGCGGAAATGGCCAGTTGCGGCGTGGCCGCGCGATAGATAAGCCCCGCCGGTTGCCGGTGCAGCGCCTGCGGATCGCGGGTCAGCCGGAGGGCGAGCCAGCGATTGTCGCGCTCACCGGCCAGTCCGTCGTCATAACCGGGACGGGCGCACACCAACAGATGGCATAACGCCGGCAATTCCAGGCCGCGATGCCATTGCGGCAGCGTCAGCAGCGAATCCTGGCCGATAATGAAGGCCAGCGGCGCGTCCGGGCCATACTCGCGGCGTAGCGCTTCAAACGTGTCTACCGTATAAGAAGGCGTTGGGCGCTGGAGTTCGCGCTCATCAAGGGTGAACAGGGGATCGGGCAATTCGGCAATCGCCAGCCGCGCCATCGCCAGCCGCTGCTGCGCAGACGCCACCGGCTGCGGCCGGTGCGGCGGAACATTGTTCGGCAGCAGGATCACCCGCTGCAGGTTGACAAGGCGCGTCAGCGCGATGACCGGCCGCAGGTGGCCGTAGTGGATAGGGTCGAACGTGCCGCCGTAAAAGGCGGTGAGCGCGCGTTCAGACATCAAACATTGCCGCGGGCAGCGATTTGCCGCACAACAATAACGCCAGGGCGTTCATATCGGACCACACGGGGTAGCCGTAATCCTGTTTGAGCGCCAGTTCGATTTTCGTCATCAGTGCCACCGTATCGCGCAACTGCGCCAGAGTAAGCCGCCCTATGGCCTGCGTCAGCAGCGGCCGGCGGTTCTGCCAGACCTTATGGCGGTCGAACAGGGTACGCAGCGGCGCGACGGCCGTTTGCCGTTTGAGCGTCAGCAGCAGCAGGACTTCGCTCTGGATGCTGCGCAATAGGATGACCGGCTCCGCGGCCTCCAGCCGCAGCTGACGCAGAATATGCGCGGCGCGTTTGCTTTTGCCCGCCAGCGCGGCGTCAACCCAGTGAAACGGCGTGAAGTGTGCGGCGTCGTTCACCGCCGCTTCAACCCGCGGCAGCGTCAGACTGCCTTCAGGATAAAGCAGCGACAATCGCTCCAGCGCCTGGGCCAGCGCCAGCAGGTTGCCCTCGTAGCAATAACACAGTAGCTGGCAGGCGGCATCGTCCAGCGTCAGCTTCATGCTCGCGGCACGCCTTGCCACCCAGCGCGGCAGCTGCGTCTGCTCCGGCGTGGCGCAGCTCACCAGCACCGCGTTTTGACTCAGCGCCTTGAACCAGGCGCCGTTCTCCAAGGCGCGGGTCAGCTTGCTGCCCCGTAGGATCAAGAGCAAGTCGTCATGCAACAGCGACGCCAGCTGGAGTAATCTTTCCGCCATGGCGGCGTTGATGCCGCCGTCCGGCAGGACAAGCAGCAGCGTTTGCCGGCTGGCGAACAGACTGCGCGCCTGGCACAGACTGAAAATCGCGTCCCAATCGGTGGCGGCGTCCAGCGTGACGCTGAAATGCTCGTCGAATTGTTGCGCCTGCGCCCGGTCGCGAATGCGATCCTGGCTTTCCTGTAGCAGCAGCGGATCGTTGCCAAACAGCAGATAACATGGGCGCAATGCTTCCTGCAATTGCGCACCCAACTGCTCGGCATACAGCCGGATCATAACGCTGACCGCTGCTTCACCAGACGCCGGTTCATCAGGACGCCGGCGCCGCCGGCCGCGGTGGTTGCTGCTGTTTTAGTTTTGCGTCCAGCGCGTTATCCGCCTCTTCCGCGGCATGCACCGTCAGCAGCTTGCGTACCAGCTGCTGCGCCGCCTGCTGGCGCATCTCCTGGCGAATGATATCCCCTTCGGCATCCTTCGCCAGCGCCGTCAGCGGGTTATCGAAGAACGAGCGATAAACCTTGACGTCGATAGGATAGTAATCTTTGCCGGGCATCAGGACCTGCGCGTGTACGCTCAGCGTCATCTGGTATTCGGCGGTTTTACCGTCCTGAAACACCGAGGCGGTGACCTGGTTTTCCGACGAATTGACAATACGCAGCGACGGCAGCGTATTGTTTTTGTCCTGGGCGTCGTCAACCAGCGTCACATCGTTCAGACGCAGTTCCGCCCGCACGGCGCGGGTCAGCGGTCCGTAAGGATCATAACTGTTCAGGGTCATGGTTTTCATTTCGGTCGGCACCTGGGCTGTGGTGCCGTGCAGGTGATAACCACAGCCGGCGGTGATCGTCACCGTCAGGCCCAGTACCAGTGCTAAAGTCCAATATCGCACAACGCCTCCTTCTGTTAACCCACAACCAGGTTAAGCAGCTTACCCGGTACATAAATCACCTTGCGCACCGTGGTCCCTTCAAGATGTTTCGCCACCAGATGTTCCTGGGAGGCGCGTTCACGCACCAGGGCTTCGTCCGCATCTGCGGGCACGGTAATCCTGCCGCGCAGCTTGCCGTTGACCTGAATGACCACCAGCTTGGCGTCTTCCACCATAGCGGCCTCGTCTGCGACCGGCCACGGCGCGTTATCGATGTCCCCTTCGCCGACCAGCGCCCGCCAGAGCGTAAAGCAGGCATGCGGGGTGAAAGGATAAAGCATCCGTACAACCGCTACCAGGGCCTCCTGCAGCAGAGCGCGATCCTGCCCGGTCTGCTGCGGCGCGCGCGCCAGCTTATTCATTAATTCCATAATGGCGGCGATGGCGGTGTTGAACGTCTGACGGCGGCCGATATCGTCGGTGACTTTGGCGATGGTTTTATGCACCTCGCGGCGTAGCGCCTTTTGTTCGTCGTTCAGGGCGGCGATATCCAGTGCGCCCGCCGGACCCTGCTGGGTATGCTCATAGGCCAGTTTCCAAACGCGTTTCAGGAACCGGTTGGCCCCTTCCACACCGGATTCCTGCCATTCGAGCGTCATTTCCGCCGGCGAGGCGAACATCATAAACAGGCGCACGGTGTCGGCGCCGTATTTCTCTACCATTTCCTGCGGGTCGATACCGTTATTTTTCGATTTCGACATTTTACTCATGCCGGCGTACACCAGTTCGCGACCGCTGGCATCGGTCGCTTTCACGATGCGGCCTTTCTCATCGCGTTCCACGCTGACATCCACCGGCGACACCCATACGCGCTCGCCGCTGTCGGTCAGATAGTAGAAGGCGTCGGCCAGCACCATCCCCTGACACAGCAAACGCTTGGCCGGCTCGTCGGAGGTGACCAGGCCCGCGTCGCGCAGCAGCTTGTGATAGAAACGGAAATACATGAGATGCATGATGGCATGTTCAATGCCGCCGATGTACTGATCCACCGGCAGCCAATAGTTGGCGGCGGCCGGATCGAGCATGCCGCGGTCATAATCCGGGCACGTATAGCGTGCGTAATACCAGGAAGATTCCATGAAGGTATCAAAGGTATCGGTTTCACGCAGCGCGGGCTGACCGTTGTAAGTGGTTTTCGCCCAGTCCGGATCGGCTTTCAGCGGGCTGGAAATCCCGTCCATCACCACGTCTTCCGGCAGGACAACCGGCAGCTGATCTTCCGGCGTCGGCACGACGGTACCGTCTTCAAGCGTCATCATCGGAATCGGCGCCCCCCAGTAGCGCTGGCGGGACCCCCCCCAATCGCGCAGGTGATAGTTGACCTTGCGCTCGCCGACGCCCTGCGCCACCAGCGCATCGGCGACGGCGTTGAAGCCCGCCTGGAAGTCCAGGCCATCAAATTCACCGGAATTGAACAGAACGCCTTTTTCGGTCATCGCCTGAACGCTGAGATCCGGCTCGCTACCGTCGGCATTGCGGATAACCGGTTTCACCGGCAAGTCATATTTGCGGGCGAACTCAAAATCGCGCTGGTCATGCCCCGGCACCGCCATGACCGTACCCGTACCGTAATCCATCAGCACAAAGTTGGCGACCCAGACCGGCAGCATCTCGCCGGTCAGCGGATGCACCGCGTGCAGGCCAGTGGCCATGCCCTTTTTCTCCATCGTGGCCATGTCCGCTTCCGCCACTTTGGTGGTGCGGCACTCCTGAATAAAGTCGGCCAGGGCTGGATTGGACGCCGCCGCCTGCAGCGAAAGCGGATGACCCGCCGCTACCGCGACATAGGTTGTGCCCATAAAAGTGTCCGGGCGCGTGGTGTAGACCGTCAGCGTCTCTTCGCTGTCAGCGACCTGGAACGTAATTTCCACCCCTTCCGAGCGGCCGATCCAGTTGCGCTGCATGGTTTTCACCTGCTCGGGCCAGCTCTCCAGCTTGTCCAAATCGTACAAAAGCTGGTCGGCATAGGCGGTAATCTTCACGAACCACTGCGGTATTTCCTTGCGCTCGACCTTGGTGTCACAGCGCCAGCAGCAGCCGTCGATGACCTGTTCATTGGCCAGCGCCGTCTGATCCTGCGGGCACCAGTTGACCGCGGAGGTCTTTTTATACACCAGCCCCTTTTCATACAGGCGGGTGAAAAACCACTGCTCCCAGCGGTAATAGTCCGGGCGACAGGTGGTGACCTCACGGCTCCAGTCGTAGCCGAAGCCCAGCAGTTTCAGCTGGTTCTTCATGTAATCGATATTGGCGTAGGTCCAGGGCGCCGGCGCGGTGTTGTTTTTCACCGCGGCCCCTTCGGCGGGCAGGCCGAACGCATCCCAGCCGATAGGCTGCAGGACGTTTTTGCCCAGCATGCGCTGATAGCGGGCTATCACATCACCGATGGTGTAGTTGCGTACATGCCCCATGTGTAGGCGGCCGGAAGGATAGGGCAGCATGGAAAGGCAGTAGTACTTTTCCTTGCCGGGGTCTTCGGTAACCTTGAACGTATCGTTTTCATGCCAGTGTTGCTGGACGGTGGATTCTATCTCTTCCGGGCGATAAAGCTCTTGCATGGCAGCCAGTGGTCCTTAAGTGAAATACGGCGACGCTCGCGCAGGGAGCGTATGAAGCATAATGCTAGGATCCGCCTAGCATAGCTGATAAGCGATAGTGGCAACAACACCCAGCACCCGGCTGGGCCGTTTTTCTGCCGATATTCGCGGCGAGCGTGGCAAATCCGCCCCGCGTAAGGGGCGACGCCGGGCGCGCAGACCGTTTTGAACTAAAATAGTGAAGACGATGACAACACACCGGCAGCGCCGCCGGTCAAGGAGAAAATAATGGACAAGGTCGCGCAACATTACCATCAATTGAATTGCTTACTTCGCTGACCCAGCGGCTGGAACAAGGGGAACGGGATATCGACGCGCTTGAGGCGGATGCCCGCAGGCGCCTGCTGGCCAGCGGTGCTCTTACCCCCCTGGAGGAGGAGAACGTGACCCGCGCGGTGCGCCGGGATCTGGAGGAATTTGCCCGCAGTTACGATGAAAGCAGTGAGCAGGATGACGAAAGCGTGTTTTTGCGGGTGATTAAAGGAGAGCTTATGGCAGCGGCTGGCGGATATTACCGATCGGACGCAGTTGGAATGGAAAGAGGTGTTCAAGGACGTCAGCCACCACGGCGTCTACCACAGCGGAGAAGTGGTCGGCCTGGGTAATCTGGTGTGCGAACGCTGTCATCATACGCTGGCGTTCTATACCCCGGAAACCTTGCCGCTTTGCCCGGATTGCGGCTTCGATGAATTTCATCGTCAGCCGTTCCATTAAGGGCGCCGGCGGTAGACCAGGGACGACAAAAGTGGCGCGGCAGGCGGGCGTAGAGATTCTCCCTGCCTGACGTCACCGCGTCGGCCGCGCGGCGCGCGGGGAAGCGTAAGAGGGCGCCGTACGGCAGAGAAACGGTCAGCCCCCTGCCGTGCGGTGGCGCGATTAATGCAGGATTTTCGCCAGGAAATCGCGGGCGCGGTCCGACTGGGGATGGGCAAAAAACGCCTCTTTCGGCGTGTCTTCGATAATGCGGCCCTCATCCATGAAAATGACCCGGTTGGCCACTTTGCGCGCAAAGCCCATTTCATGGGTGACCACCATCATTGTCATTCCCTCCTGGGCCAGTTCCACCATGACATCCAGCACTTCGTTTATCATTTCCGGATCTAGCGCGGACGTGGGTTCGTCGAACAGCATTGCCACCGGATCCATGCACAGCGCCCGGGCGATCGCCACGCGTTGCTGCTGGCCGCCGGACAGCTGACCCGGGAATTTGCTGGCGTGCGCCGCCAGACCCACCCGCTCCAGCAGGGCTTGCCTTTTGGTGCGCGCCGCCCCTTTGTCGCGTTTCAATACCTTCACCTGCGCCAGCGTCAAGTTGTCGATAATCGACAGATGGAGAAACAGCTCAAAATGCTGGAACACCATGCCCACCTTGCTGCGCAACTGCGCCAGATTGGTACGTTTGTCGCTAAAGCTGATGCCGTTGACAAGGATTTCTCCTTCCTGAATGGGTTCCAGGCCGTTAACGGTTTTGATAAGCGTCGATTTACCGGAGCCGGAAGGGCCGCACACCACGACCACTTCGCCTTTATTGACCTCGGTTGAGCAGTCGGTCAGCACCTGAAAGTGACCATACCACTTGGAAATATTTTTCAGGGAAATCATCTAACCGTCCTTTTTTTCAAATAGTTCACCAGCGTCGACGCGCTCAGGCTGATGACAAAATAAACCAAACCGGCGAACTGCACCATTTCCACCTGCGTACCGTCACGCTCGCCGATAGAGGAAGCGGTACGGAAGAAATCGGCCAGGCTCAATACGTAAACCAGAGAGGTATCTTGAAACAGCACAATACCCTGCGTCAGCAGCAGCGGCACCATTGCGCGAAACGCCTGCGGCAGAATCACCAATTACATGGATTGCCAGTGTGTCATGCCCAGCGCCAGCGCGGCGGAAGATTGCCCGCGAGCGATACTGACGATACCGGCGCGAATGATTTCCGAATAATAGGCCGCCTCGAACAGCGAAAACGCGATCATGGTGGAAATGAGCCGGATATCGGTTTGCGGCGATAGTCCCAGTCCCTTTTGCAGTAGGCTAGGCACCACCAGATAGAACCATAACAGCACCATCAATAGCGGCACCGAGCGGAATAGATTGACGTATATTTTGGCAAAGGCGCTAATAGGTTTAATCGGCGACAGACGCATTACGGCCATCAGGGTGCCCCAGATGATGCCGACAACGACCGCGGTAAAGGTAATTTTCAGCGTTACGGCCATCCCCTGTAACATATAAGGCAGGCCGGGCAGAATAGAACTCCAGTCGAATTCGTACAATATTTGCTCCCCAGATTGCCCGGCAGGCGCACTTTATCTTTCGACAAAATGCATTATCAGCATAATCACGGCGTTGATAAGCAGATAGCCCAGGGTAATCGCAGTAAAAGACTCATAGGCATGGGCGGAATAATCCAGCAGTTTGCTGGCCTGCGCCGCCATTTCCACCAGACCGATCGTCGAGGCGACCGACGAGTTTTTTACCAGGTTGAGTATTTCCGAGGTCATCGGCGGGACGATGATTCGATAGGCATTGGGCAGCAGGACATAGCGGTAGGCCTATCCCAGCGTAAGCCCCATCGCGAGTGCGGCGTTTAATTGCCCCCTGGACAGCGACTGAATGCCGGAACGCACCTGCTCGCAAAGGCGCGCGGCGGTGAACAGCCCCAGGCATAACATTGAGGAAACGAAGAACTGAATAGTGGGATCCAGCTCGGCTTTGAACCAGGTGCCGATGGAGGCCGGCAACAGTTCCGGCACCACCAGATACCAGATAAACAGCTGCACTATCAGAGGAATATTACGGAACAGCTCAACATAACACGTCCCGATCCCCGCCAGAAAACGGTTAGGCAGGGTGCGCAGAATACCGAACAGCGAGCCGACGACGAAGGCAATAATCCAGGCGCAGAACGACACGGCGATGGTGACCTGAAAGCCCGACCATATAGCCAGCCCAAATAGGTGGTATTGCCGAACGGGGCAGCTTCAAAAAAATTCCCCAGTTCCAATTTGTTGACATAAAAACTCCGGTAAAAAAGGGTAGCAAGCGCTACCCTGAAGATTGATGAATGGCCCCGTATTCCCGCGCTTCGGGGAACGGCCTTGGCGCGTCTGTCTGTCCGGGCCTTTGGTCAGCAATCAAGAGGGCGGGCAATCCCGCCCTTATTATCGTTATTAGTTTACGGCTTTATCGTTGGGGGATTTGAACAGTGCTTGCATATCGTCCGACATGGCAAAGTTCATGTTCAGATCCTTTGGCGGGATCGGTTGTTTGAACCTCTTGTCGTACCATTTTTCCGCTTCGCCGGAAGTTTGAATATGGGCGATAGTGTCATCCATCAGGGTTTTGAACTGGGAGTCGTCTTTGCGCAGCATGCAGCCATAGGCTTCTTTCGACTGCGGCGTGCCGACAATATCCTACTGATCGGGTTTGCGCGATTTAGCGCGTTCGCCGGCCAACAGCGCGTCATCCATCATGAAGGCCACCGTGCGGCCGCTTTCCAGGGTACGGAAAGAGTCGCCGTGATCTTTGGTGCTGATGATGCGCATTTTCATCTGCTTCTCATCGTTGAGCTTGTTGAGCAACACCTCCGACGTGGTCCCGGCGGTGACGACGACGGTCTTGCTGGCTAAATCGCTAAAGTCCTTGATTGGCCCCCCTTTTTTCACCGCCAGGCGGGTGCCGATAATGAACAGCGTATCGGAGAAGTCCACCTGTTTCTGACGTTCCAGATTGTTGGTGGTAGAGCCGCATTCAAAATCATAGGTGCCGTTTTGCAGCAGCGGGATGCGGTTGGAGGACGTAATGGGCAGATATTTCACCTGCAGATTCGGCGCGTCGATTTTCTTTTTCACGGCGTCAACGGTGGCGTTAGGATAATCTTGCGAATAGCCCACCACTTTCTGCTGGTTGTCATAATAGGAGAAAGGAACGGACGATTCGCGGTGACCCACCACGATGACGCCGTTGTCTTTGATTTTTTTCAGCGTGCCCGTTAACTCTTCGGCATGAGCCTGACTGGCGGCAATGCCGATCATCACTAACGATAACGCCAATTTGCGCATGTGCATCTTCCTGCTCCTTTGCTGTGATTACGGTATCAGACCTATCAGCGTCCGGCGGCCCTGTGGCGGCAAGCCGGCCTGAAGTAAGACCCGTTTTTGGGACGGATTAGTCAATATAATTACCGTTAAAATGGCGTAATGTAAATAAAATGACACCAAAATGTTCAAGTTTTGAGAACCGCTGCGCACTAAAATGCGGCACGTCACGGTGCTCTGCTCATTTCCAGTGCATGACCTGCACCGCGACAGCACGCTGGCCCGCGCCCTTGTCACGTGTCGCCGCCTCGGTATGCTCAACACATTATTGGCAGCAATATTCATGCCAAGTAAAACTATTTCCACGCTATGGAACAGCATCTCGACCGAGTATGAACGCTGTCCTGCAGGCAGCGCAGCAGAGTCTGAAGGCGCGGAAAAGCTCCCTTATGAGACAAAGGCGATGCATGCGCTGACAGAGCAAGGGAATGAGAGACGAAGGGACCAAGGGTCTAGGGGATGAATGGATAATGGGAATTAATAGATAATGGGCTAATGGGCTAATGGGCTAATGGGCTAATGGGCTAATGGGCTAATGGGACGAGGGATGGGTGGATGAGGATAATTCAGAGACTGGCAAATAGACACCGACGCATACCCGGTGCGGCGGAGGCAGCGTAACGGGGCGCAGCCGACGGGCTGAAGGAGGCTTGACGAACCCGCAAGCCGGCGGGGGGAGCGTGGCGAGTCCCGGCGCGGCGTCGAAGGCACGCGGGCCTCGCCGCGTGTCCTGGGTGGTTTTCGCTATTGCGCCGCTTTATGCAGGGCGACATGCGCTTTGAAAATATCCAGCGCCTTCGGCAATTGCGCCGCATCCAACTGATTGCTGCTTTCCCACAGGTCGGCGAAACCGATCGCGCGGCCGCAGTGAATAAACGCTTCATCAACCCGGATAACCAGCACGCTCTTCGCGGGCACGCCGTTTTGGGCAAAGCGCGCGCGCAGCGCCGGATCCACGGAAATCTGCGCCCGGCCATTCAAATCGGAAACACTCAGACCAGCCGGGGATCAAAAACAACAGCCCGACAGCGGGGTTATGCAGTAAGTTGGTCAACCCGTCCAGGCGATTATTGCCGCCGCGATCCGGCAGCAGCAGCGTCTTGGCGTTCTCTACCTGCACAAAGCCAGGTTCGCCACCCTTCGGGGAACAGTCGAACCCGCTGGAACCCTGCGTGCCGAGCACGATAAACGGCGACAGAGCAATAAGCCGGCGCGCATAGTCATCCACATGGTCGATTTGTTTATGCAGTACGCCGGGATGGGGGGCGGCGTAATAGTCGCGCAATTGCGCGCTGTCCTTTAGCACATAGCGTTCATCAAGCAGCATGCCATTTCCTCAGGCGGGTCGGCGGCGATCAAAAACCAGCGCGGTAAATCCGGCCAGCAGTGTAACAATCCATAGCGGCCAGGAGCCGGCACGGGCGTAGGGGGTCATTCCCTGCGTCGGGGTCACGCGGACGTTGAGCACGTCGCGGGTAAATTGTGGCAATTGCGTCTGCGGCGTCCCGTCGGCGTTGATGACCGCCGTGATACCGTTATTGGTGCTGCGCAGCAGCGGCCGCCCCAGCTCCAGCGAACGCATACGCGCCATCTGGAAGTGCTGCCACGGGCCAAGGGAATGCCCGAACCAGGCATCGTTTGACACAGTCAGCAGGGAGTCGGTATCGGGGCGGAAATTATCCCGCACCTGACCGCCCAGGATAATCTCGTAGCAGACGGTGGCGGTGAGCTTCATACCGGCCACCCGCAGCTGCGGCTGCAGATAACGTCCCTGACTGAGCGACGACATCGGCAGATTGAACAGCGGCGCCAGCGGCCGCAGCAGACTTGCCAACGGCACGGTCTCGCCAAAGGGCACCAGATGATGCTTGTTGTAGCGATCCTTGGAGGGATACCGGTAGGGTGTGGATTCGCCCAATACGATAATGCTGTTGTAGTAATCGTAGCCGTGTGGGGTAGGCCGCGCGTCGATGATGCCGGTGATCAACCGGGTATGTCCCTGGCGTAGCTGTTCATCAAGCCGGGTCAGGAAGGCGTTTTGGGCAATCTCATCGTCGGGTATAGCCGATTCCGGCCAGATAACCATCTGCGCCTTGCCAAGGGCCGGCAGGGTACGCTGCAGGTAAATATCCAGCGTCGGCGCCACCTGGCTCGCCTCCCATTTCATCGACTGGGCAATGTTGCCTTGCACCAGCGCGACATTAATGGCCCGCTCCGGCTGAGGCTGATACCAATGCAGCGAACGCAGCGGCCAGGGCAGCAGCAGCAGCGCCAGCGCGGCGACAGCCGGCAACGGTCGCCGCTGCGCCAGCGCATAGACCGCCAGCCCGCTTATCACCACCAGCATGAACGTGATTGCCTGTACGCCGAACAGCGGCGCAAAGCCTTTTAACGGGCCGTCTATCTGGCTGTAGCCGAATTCCAGCCAGGGAAAGCCGGTCAGTACCCAACCGCGTAAAAATTCGGTGACCGACCACAGCACCGGTGAGCCGAGCGCCAACCGCCACAGGCTGGTGCGCGGCCACAGCCGCGCCAGCAGGGCGGCAAACAGCATGGGATAAAGCGCCAGATAGGCGGCGAGCACCACCACCAGCGCCACATTGACCGGGCCGGGCAGGCCGCCGAACTGCGCGATGCTGACATAGACCCAATTGACGCCGGTGCCGAACAGGCCGAAGCCCCAGACAAAGCCCAGCCAGCCGGCTTGCCGGGCGCTGCGGTTGAGGGTGACCGCCAGCAGGCCGCCCAGCGAAACAATAGCCGCAGGCCAGAAATCGTAGGGGGAAAATGCCAGGGTGCCGCAGGCGCCGGTAACGAGCGCCAGCGGCGCGCGGAGCCGATGGCGTGCAAACAGTGAGGCGATGGCCATGGGGGAATTAATCTTCCATGATGGGTTGCGGTGAGTTCTCAGGGATTTTGACGTGTACCTGAATAATGCGTCGGCTGTCGGCCATCGCCACTTTAAAATTGTAGCCGTCGATATCGATGGCCTCACCGCGCGCCGGCAAATGGCCAAAGGCCTGCATGACCAGGCCGCCGATGGTATCCACTTCCTCATCGCTGAAGTGCGTATTGAAGACCTCGTTGAAATCTTCAATGGGCGTCAGGGCGTGAACGGTGAAGGTGTGGCGGTTCAACTGGCGAATATCCCGATCTTCTTCATCGTCGTACTCATCCTCAATTTCGCCGACGATAAGCTCCAGGATATCTTCAATGGTCACCAGACCGGACACGCCGCCGAATTCATCTATGACGATGGCCATATGGTAGCGCTGGGAGCGGAACTCCTTAAGCATACGGTCGACCCGCTTGCTTTCCGGCACCACGACCGCCGGGCGCAGAATCTTCTCGATGCTGAAGGGTTCGTCGTGGCTGAGCATGAACGGCAACAAGTCCTTGGCCAGCAGGATCCCTTCCACATGATCCTTATCTTCGCTGATAACCGGGAAGCGGGAATGGGCCGATTCGACGATGACGTCGAGGCACTCCTGCAGCGATTGGTTTTTCATCAGCGTAATAATCTGCGAGCGGGGGATCATGATATCCCGTACCCGCTGTTCGGCGATGTCCATGACGCCTTCCAGCATATCGCGGGTATCGGGGTCGATAAGCTCGTTCTGTTCGGAATCCCTGATAAGTTCGAGAAGATCGTCACGGTTTTTTGGTTCGCCGTGAAACAGCTGATTTAGCATCAGGGTAAAAAAGCCCTTCTTGGGACTGGGGCTATCGTTGCTCTGCGAATGGTCGTCGCTCATAGCGTTTAGTCAGTTTCACTCTCTAATGATTATGGGGGGCATTACGCCTCTTTTTCCGCAAGATACGGATCCGGGTAACCGAGCTTTTGCATTATCTCGGTTTCCAGCGATTCCATCTCCAGGGCTTCCTCATCCAGGATATGATCATACCCTAACAGATGCAGCGAACCGTGAACAACCATATGCGCCCAATGTGCTTCCAGCGCCTTCTCCTGCTGCTGCGCTTCGCGCTCCACCACCTGACGGCAGATTACCAAATCCCCCAGCAGCGGCAGTTCGACTTCCGGTGGCGCCTCAAAGGGAAAGGAAAGCACATTGGTGGGCCGATCTTTGCCGCGGTAGGTCATATTAAGTTCATGGCTTTCCGCTTCGTCCACCAGGCGAACGGTGACCTCCGCGCAGTCGCGAAACAGCGGCAGCACGCCCTGCAGCCAGCGCAGGAAATCCGCCTCGGCGGGCAGACCGCGCGCTTCATCGCAGGTCAGCTGCAGGTCAAGTATCACGTCGCTCATGCATCAGACTCCCTGGAGGATGACGAACCGTGGCCGGTTGGAGCGGCGCCGTTGTTCTGTGCCAGGGCCTCGTGCTTGCGTTCGGCGGCGAGTTGTTCTTTGCGTTTTTGATCGGCGGTTTCCCAGGCTTCATAGGCATTGACAATCCGCGCCACCACCGGGTGGCGCACCACGTCTTCGCTATGGAAGAAATTGAAACTGATTTCTTCCACTTCCGCCAGCACTTCCACCGCGTGACGCAACCCTGATTTCTGATTGCGCGGCAGGTCTATCTGAGTGACGTCACCGGTGATGACCGCTTTGGAATTGAAGTCGATGCGGGTCAGGAACATCTTCATCTGTTCGATGGTGGTATTCTGGCTTTCGTCAAGAATAATGAACACATCGTTCAGGGTTCGTCCGCGCATATAGGCCAGCGGCGCGACCTCAATGACATTGCGCTCAATCAGTTTTTCCACCCGCTCAAAGCCCAGCATTTCAAAGAGGGCGTCGTAAAGCGGGCGCAGATAAGGGTCGACCTTCTGGCTGAGATCGCCGGGCAGGAAACCCAGTTTCTCACCGGCCTCCACCGCCGGGCGGGTCAAAAGAATACGGCGAATTTCCTGGCGCTCCAGCGCGTCCACCGCGGCCGCCACCGCCAGATAGGTTTTGCCGGTCCCGGCCGGGCCGACGCCGAAGGTGATGTCATGATCGAGAATGTGGGCGATGTATTGCGCCTGATTTGGCGTGCGCGGTTTGATGATGCCACGCTTGGTTTGTATATTCACCGCGCGGCCATAATCGGGCACGCTCTCCGCCGTTTGCTCCAGCACCCGGCTTTGTTTGATGGCCAGATGGATTTGTTCCGGCTCGATATAGGCGATAACGCCGCGCAGCGGCGCCGTGTCGACGTACAGCGAGGTGAGAATCGACGCGGCGGCGTCAACGCACAGCGGTTTACCCACCAGTTTGAAGGTATTGTCACGCCGATTGATCTCAATGCCCAACCGGCGCTCAAGTTGCTTGATATTGTCATCAAACGGCCCACAGAGGCTCAACAGACGGTTGTTGTCTGCGGGTTCTAGCATGATTTCTTTGGTTTCGACGTTCAAATCTTTCCTCTCGGCCTCTCAAGCCCTTGCAAGGTGAACCCCAGGTCGTGCGCCGGCAGGGCCGGCAGCGAAGGCCCAAGATTAATAAATGAAGCATCCCCGCCCACGCGTCAAGGGCAAAGACCACTATATGTATATTGGGGCACAATTAGTGCAATGCAAGCAGGTGAGCCGCATGGCGGCGGAGCGGCAAGCTGGCGGGCAGGGGGGTCACGGCTGGTACATGCCCACGCCCAGTTCGTTCTCTTTACGGGTGCGGGCAATGACCGACGCCGGGCTTTCATGGCTGCGTAATGCCATCTGATCTTCGGTGCGCAACAAGACGCCACGCAGAGAATTAGGGTACACGTCGACGATCTCCACATCGACGAATTTGCCAATCATGGAGGGCGCGCCTTCAAAATTGACCACTCGATTGTTTTCGGTGCGGCCGGACAGCTCCATCACGTTTTTGCGCGATGTGCCTTCCACCAGAATACGTTGCACCGTACCCTTCATGCGGCGGCTGTACTGCATGGCCTGTTGGGTGATACGTTCCTGCAAGATGTGGAGCCGCTGCTTTTTCTCTTCTTCGCTGACATCATCCACCATATCAGCGGCAGGCGTGCCGGGACGCGCGGAGTAAATGAAGCTGAAGCTCATGTCGAAATTCACGTCGGCGATAAGTTGCATCGTTTGCTCAAAGTCTTGCTGGGTTTCGCCCGGAAAGCCGATGATGAAGTCGGAGCTGATTTGGATATCCGGGCGCGCCTTGCGCAGCCGGCGGATGATCGATTTATATTCCAGCGCGGTGTGGGCGCGTTTCATCATGGTCAGAATGCGATCGGAGCCGCTTTGCACCGGCAGATGGACGAAGCTGACCAGTTCCGGCATATCGCGGTAGACATCGATAATATCGTCGGTGAACTCGATAGGGTGGCTGGTAATATAGCGGATACGGTCGATACCGTCGATGGCCGCCACCAGCCGCAGCAGTTCGGCGAAGGTGCAGATGCCGCCGTCATAGCTGGCGCCGCGATAGGCGTTGACGTTCTGTCCCAGCAGGTTGACTTCACGCACGCCCTGATCCGCAAGCTGGGCTATCTCGAACAAGATATCGTCGCACGGGCGGCTGACTTCTTCGCCGCGGGTGTAGGGCACGACGCAAAAACTGCAGTATTTGTTGCAGCCTTCCATGATAGACACAAAGGCGGTTGGCCCTTCGGCGCGCGGTTCCGGCAGACGATCGAATTTTTCGATTTCCGGGAAGCTGATATCCACCACCGGGCTGCGGGTGCCATTGACATGATTAATCATTTCCGGCAGACGATGCAGCGTCTGCGGCCCGAAAATGATATCCACGTAATTGGCCCGCTCACGGATATGGGAGCCTTCCTGCGACGCCACGCAGCCGCCGACGCCAATGATCAATTCCGGTCGGGCTTCCTTAAGCATGCGCCAGCGCCCCAACTGATGGAACACCTTTTCCTGCGCTTTTTCCCGGATGGAGCAGGTGTTAAGCAGCAGGACATCCGCCTCTTCGGGGTTGTCCGTCAACTGATAGCCGTGAGTGCTATCCAGTAAGTCGGCCATCTTGGATGAATCGTATTCATTCATCTGACAGCCCCAGGTTTTGATATGGAGTTTTTTGGTCATCAGCTTGCCAGTACTCGATGCAGTATTAAAAAGCCCGCAGGCTCGCGCAGGGCGCGTATTGTAATCCTTTGCCGGTGTTGTGACCAGTCTAGCGTGCGCGGCGGATCTTTGAAGTGCCATTTTTGCGGTACACTACCGGAAACTGGAAAATAATAGCGTAGGCATAGGCCGAAATGAAGACGAACGATACATGCTATGAAGTAGTGGTGGCCGGCGGCGGCATGGTGGGGGCGGCCTTGGCGCTGGCGCTGGCGCAGGCGCAGGCGGGCTTCCGGGTGCTGGTGATCGATCCGGCGCCGCCGGCGCCGGCCGCAGATGACGCACCACCGGATTTGCGGGTGTCGGCCATCAGCTGCGCTTCCGTGGCGCTGTTGCGCCGCATCGGCGCCTGGCAACGCATCGACGAGCGGTTTTGCGTGCCGTACCGCCGTCTGGAAACCTGGGAATGGCCGTCTTCGGTGGTGGCGTTCGATGCCGCCTCCCTAAACCTGCCAGAGCTGGGTTTTATGGTGGAGAACCGCCGACTCCAGCAGGCTTTATGGCAAGGCTTTACAGACTGCGACGCGTTGACGCTGCGTTGCCCGGCGTCGCTCGCCGCCATGGTGTGGGACGACGGCCGCTGGCGGTTAACGCTTGATGACGGCAGTAGCGTCACGAGCCGGGTCGTGGTCGGGGCCGACGGCGCGCATTCCTGGGTGCGTCAACACGCGGGCATTGCGGTCAGCGGCTGGCAGTACCGCCAATCCTGCCTCCTGCTCAGCGTAGAAATGGACGGTGGACAGCAACAGGACGTGACCTGGCAGGCGTTTCACCCCTCCGGACCGCGGGCGTTTTTGCCGCTCTACGGGCGCTGGGCGTCGCTGGTGTGGTATGACGGCGCGGCGCGTATTCGCCAGTTGGAGAAACTCCCTTTGCCGGCGCTGGCGCGAGAAGTGCAGGCGGCCTTTCCCGCCCGGCTCGGCGCCTTCACCCTGCATGGGGCGGCATCGTTTCCCTTAACGCGCCGCCACGCCCGCGACTATGTGTTGCCGGGGCTGGCGCTGATAGGCGATGCCGCGCATACCATTAACCCCTTCGCCGGGCAGGGGGCCAATCTTGGCTTTCGCGATGCCGACGCGTTGGCGGAGGTCTTGATTGCCGCTCGTGATCGTGGCGAACGTTGGGAAACGCGGGCGGTGCTGCAACGTTACCAGCGCCGTCGGCGCGGCGATAACCTGCTGATGCAGGCGGGAATGGATGCGTTTTACACGACGTTTAGCAACGACTTGCCGCCGCTAATGCTGGCACGCAATCTCGGCTTGATGCTGGCACAGCGCGCCGGCGGCCTTAAGCACCGGGTGCTGCGTTACGCGCTGGGGCTGTAACGTTACTGGCCTGCAGCCGTCCGACGTGACGGCCGTGCAAAGCGGAGGATTAGGGCACATCTTCGCTATGGCATCTCACGCACGCATCCTGAATTTATTGCTATCCAACATTTTATTAATGATTTTTTATTCAGACGCTAATGCTTCATCGCCGGGTTGTTACCGCCCGGCAAGGCCAATATTATAGCCAGCATAACCGTCTTATTAGGCCGTTATTTCCAGGGGAAAGAAGACAATTGAAAAGGATATTCGATGAAGAAGGGAAACTGCTGTTTCGCGGTCATTGCGCTTTTGCTAATGAACCCTGCCCACGGTAAACGTCAATCGGTCAGCGAGGCGCCGCTGGCCAGCCGCATTAAGGAAGCTTGTCATTATAACGCCGACGGCAGCGTGGACTGCCGCTCCACCGTCGCAGTGCAGATTTTGACCACCGCGGGGCGTGATAGGGTGTCTCGTATTGATTTCAGCTACCCGGAAGAGGATACCTTTACGCTTGTGGAATCCAGCGTGATGTTCCCGGATGAACCGGCGCAGCCGCCCATGAGCGCCAAAGTCGATATTCGGACCGAGCCCAATCCCTATCTGGGTTTTTCGCGCAATAAAACGATATCGCTGGCCTTTCCCCATTTGCGGGTGAACGCCGTCATCCGCTATACCGTGCAGCACCACTATGCGGCCGTCCCGTTTCTCAAGCATTTTACGCGAATGCTGGCCTTCAGGCCCGACGCCGAGCGGCTCGATGCCTACCAGATGACTTATACCGCCGAGCGGCCGCTGTATTATCGTGCAACGTTGCCTGGCGAGTTCAAGGTCAAGACCAGCGGGGACAAAAAAAGGGTTGAGGTGAAACTCGTCAAACCTCGCTATGAAAACTACATCAATGAGTTGCCCAATGGCTACGTGCGCGATTTTCCTTATGTCCAGGTCGGCACTTCGCTTAGCGCGCAGGACATGTTTGGCCCCATGGCGAAAAAGTATCATCTTATTTTTGCGTCAGCCGTTACCGCCCGATGCTCGGCGGGTAATACAAAGCCTCAAAGGGCGGCCGGTGGGAGAGCAGGTCGCGGAGATAATGCGTTATCTGCATCAGCGCTACCGCTATCTGGGCGACTGGCGCGCCAGCAATCGCGGCTATGTGCCGTTTGATCTCGCCCAAATCGAGCAAAATGGCTATGGCGATTGCAAGGACTTGTCCATCCTGCTGACGGCGATGTTGCGTGAGGCGGGCGTGACGGCCCGGCCGGCGCTGGTGGAGCGCGGGCTGTATGCCCTGCCCATGGCGATTCCAGGCGTCACGGCCAACCATGCCATCGTCCAGGCGAACATTGCCGGCAAAATCGAATGGCTGGATCCCACCCAGTACTATTATGCGCCTGGCTATGTGGCGCCGGATCTCCAGGATCGCGCGGCGCTGGTTTTCACGCCGGAAGGAAAAGTGATCGTGGACGCTATCCCGGCGTCCACGCCGCGGCAAGAAGAGCGGATCGAGCGCAATGAGATTTTTACCGCGCAGGGGCGGTCGACTGTCCACGAGTGGCAGGTGAGAATGAAGGGCGGCGATCTTGCCAATCTGTTCCAGGGGGATCGTGAACAGGGTGTGGAAAGTATCGATATCGCCTTGTGCAACGCGGTGGTGAATGAAAACGCCCGCTGCCGGGTGGAACGCGACCCGACGCAATATCAGTTACCTGACGCCTACCGGGTCAATATCCATGCCGAAGATCGCCATGCTCTGACGCGGATTGCCGATTCGCGCTATCTCTATCTGGGGAGTCCCTACCCCACGGTTTGGGATGATTTCAACCGCTACCGGCGTGAAGGAGTGTTAACCGATATTTATTTAGGGGAGCCGAGAAAATTGTCGCGGCAAATAAATCTGGTTGGCGAGGGCATTACCGCGGCGGTAAACGCCTGCCGGCTCCGCTCTCGATGGTTCGATATCGACATCGCGGGAGAGAAGACGGCGCGGGGTTACCGTTACAGCAAGCAGATAACGGTCAAAACGCCGTGGATAAGTCATGATGAAATTATGCAACCGGCCTTTGAGAGCCTGATGGCGCGCGCCGGCGATTGTTACGATCGGCTTAATTTTATCGTTAATGCGCCGTGAGCGCGGGTCGCACAACGGCTAAAAAAACGCTCCCGGGGGAGCGTTTTTAATTGCCACCTGCGCGGGCTTGATATGGCTGGGGTACCAGGATTCGAACCTGGGGATGCCGGAATCAGAATCCGGTGCCTTACCGCTTGGCGATACCCCAAAAATATGGTGGCTACGACGGGAATCGAACCTGTGACCCCAGCATTATGAGTGCTGTGCTCTAACCAGCTGAGCTACGTAGCCGTATTTTTGACCGATTACTTTGCAACAGACCTCGATATCGGCAGGTCATTTTGGCTGGGATACCAGGATTCGAACCTGGGGGGCGGGATCAAAACCCGCTGCCTTAGCCGCTTGGCTATATCCCATCTCAGCCGCAATTGCAGCATTGTTCGCCCGAAAGACAAAGCGAGTTGGCTGGGGTACCAGGATTCGAACCTGGGCGTGGCGGGATCAAAACCCGCTGCCTTACCGCTTGGCTATACCCCATTTGCTGCTTACCGAACGATGGTGCGGGAGGCGAGACTTGAACTCGCACACCTTGCGGCGCCAGAACCTAAATCTGGTGCGTCTACCAATTTCGCCACTCCCGCAAAGTATGGTGGCTACGACGGGATTCGAACCTGTGACCCCAGCATTATGAGTGCTGTGCTCTAACCAGCTGAGCTACGTAGCCAACTTTCCGTGTGACCTACATTCGGCGTTGCGGGGCGCATTATGCGGAGTTGACGAACTTCAGTCAACCCCTTTTTTTCGCTAATCCGGCATTGCGCGGGCCGTTTGTCTGGCTAATGAACAACCTGACCATAAAAGCGGCTAACGTAATGATTTTCCCGCGCTCACGGGGATGAAAACCGGGCCAATAAGGCCCGTTTTTAACCGGAATAGCAGGGAGGATTGACGGGGTGGCAACTACCCTGACCGGCGCAATGAACAGCGTCCAGCGAGAGCCTGCGCGATAGCGGCAGGCCGCCCCGGCAACAGCGCTCTCACGGCGGTTTGCCGCCATGCACTCAGCATTGCCGGCCGAGGCGCCGATGGCCGCCTGTCCGACGGCCCTGGACGCCAGCAGGGAGCTCTCGCAGGCGGCTATCAATAGGCCGAAGCGTGTACGCCTACCGCGCGACCAGAGGGATCGTCCATTTTTTTGAACGATTCATCCCATTCGATGGCCTTGGCGGAAGAGCAGGCCACCGACGGGCCCCCGGGTACGCATTCCGCGGCGCTTGGCAGCGGGAACAGCTCGGTGAAAATTTCCCGGTACAGATAGCCTTCTTTGGACGTCGGCGTGTTATAGGGGAAGCGGAAGTGGGCATTGGCCAGCTGTTGATCGCTGATTTGCTCCGCGGCAATGACTTTCAGACTGTCAATCCAGCTGTAGCCCACGCCGTCGGAAAACTGTTCCTTCTGCCGCCAGGCAACGCTCTCCGGCAGATAATCGGCAAAGCATTCGCGCAGCACGTGTTTCTCAATTTTGCCGTTGCCGCACATTTTATCCTGCGGGTTGATACGCATCGCCACATCCAGGAACTGCTTGTCGAGGAAGGGGACGCGTGCCTCGACGCCCCAGGCGGACATCGCTTTGTTGGCGCGGGCGCAGTCATACATATGCAGCGCCTGCAGTTTACGCACCATTTCTTCATGGAACTCTTTAGCGTTCGGCGCCTTGTGGAAATAGAGATAGCCGCCGAACACTTCATCGGCACCTTCGCCGGACAGGACCATTTTGATGCCCATCGCCTTGATTTTGCGCGACATCAAGTACATCGGCGTCGAGGCGCGGATGGTCGTGACGTCATAGGTTTCGATGTGGTAAATCACGTCGCGGATCGCGTCCAGACCTTCTTGCTCCGTGAAATGAATTTCATGGTGCACCGTGCCCAGGGCCGCCGCCACCTTGCTGGCGGCGCTCAGATCCGGCGAGCCTTCCAGGCCTACGGCGAAAGAGTGTAGCTGCGGCCACCAGGCTTCGCTTTGCGCGTGATCTTCCACCCGACGGGCGGCATATTTCTTAGTGATGGCGGAGATTATGGATGAATCAAGCCCGCCGGACAGCAGCACGCCGTAGGGCACATCAGACATCAGATGGCTTTTCACCGATTCTTCCAGCGCCGCCTTCAGCGCCGCTTTGTCGGTGACGTTATCTTTCACCCGATCGTAATCGAACCAATCGCGCTGATAGTAGGGACGCAGTTCACCGTCCTGGCTCCAGAGGTAGTGTCCCGGCGGGAACTCCTGGAGCGTGCGGCAGACCGGGACCAGCGCTTTCATTTCCGACGCGACATACAGGTTACCGTGCTCGTCATGCCCCATATACAGCGGAATGATGCCCATGTGATCGCGGCCGATTAAATAGGCGTCTTTTTCCGTGTCGTACAGGATAAAGGCGAACATGCCGCGCAATTCGTCCAGAAATTCCGGGCCTTTTTCCTGATACAGGGCCAGAATGACCTCGCAGTCAGAACCGGTCTGAAAGGCGTAGCGGTCGCCCAGCTGTTCGCGGATGAGCTGATGGTTATAAATCTCGCCGTTTACCGCCAGCACGTACGTGTGCGCCGCGTTGTACAGAGGTTGGGCGCCGGTGTTGACGTCGACGATGGACAAACGCTCATGGGACAGTATCGCTTTTTCGCCCGCATAGACGCCTGACCAATCGGGGCCGCGATGACGCATCAGGCGGGAGCATTCCAGCGCCTGTTTACGTAATTCAACCGGATCGGTCTTCAGATCCAGTACCCCAAAAATAGAACACATAATTTTTCCCTCATGATGATTCCCGGCGGTCGCCGCGTTGTCGCCTGCGCCGTCATATATGCAACGATTTAGCATCAAAATGGCCCAACAATTCAATATCCATGTGGAAATAAACGTTATCAGGTGAATAATCATCAATAAAAAAGCGAAATAATGATATAAAAAGCAGTAAACCAGAAGAAAACGGCGCGTTCATTGTGAATTCAGCAATGCGATTTTCACCGCCGGCGGCCGTGTGGGTGACCGTCTTGCCGGGGACATGAGGCAAATGGGCTAAGTGTCCCGTCGCTCTGCGGGTTAAAAAGGGCAAACAGGGGCAGGTCAATCGCCGGGCAGACCCGGTAAATCGCGGTTCATTTGCTGCATTACCCGTCGACTTGCAAAGTTGTCGTGTAACGTGACGCAGGCCAATTGTCGGGCAGGACCGGGTAAATTGGCGCCCCCGAAGAACGGTGATGCGCCAGGGGGCAGTCTTTAACCTGCGCCGATGCGGCGCAGGTCAGCGGTGTGGCGGCGCGTCGGCTTCAAGCAACCGCTGAAGCAGCACGCCGTTAAGCATAGCGCGCTTCACCAGGGCGAAAGCGCCGATGGCCGAACCATGATCCAGCGCCGAAATGACAACCGGCAAGTTTTGGCGGAAGGCTTTCAGCACTTGATTATCGATGCAGCGCTGTACGGCCGGCAGCAAAATTTTGTGGGCCTCGGTGATTTCGCCCGCCAATACCACCTTTTGCGGATTGAACAGGTTAATGCTGAGCGCTATCACCTTACCCAACTGACGGCCGACGTGCTCGATCACTTCCACCGCCAACCCGTCACCGCGGTTGGCGGCCAGACAGATGGTGTCTATCCGGCAGTCGTCCGGCGTCAGTTTACTGGCATAACCCTGACTGAGCAGCAGGCGCACCCGTTGCTCGATCGCGGCATTGGCGGCAATGGTTTCCAGACAGCCAAAATTGCCGCAGTGGCAGCGTTCTCCCAGCGGATCGACCTGGATATGGCCTATCTCGCCCATGTTACCGTTACTACCAAGAAAAATCTGGCCGTTTATCAAGATCCCTGCCCCGGTACCGCGGTGCAAACGAACCAAAATGGAATCGGCGCAATCCTGGGTTGCACCGAAATAGTGCTCCGCCAGCGCGAGACTGCGAATGTCGTGGCCCACAAATGCGGTGAGATGGAAGCGCTGCTGCAACTGCTCCACCAGCGGCCAGTGGTGCACCTGTATATGAGGCATATAGCGGACGATGCCGGAGAAGGGGTCGACCAGCCCCGGTAAAATTACCGAAATAGCGATGAGCTCGCGGATTTTACGCTGCGCCTGCTCAAGAAAGTCGGCGATAGCTTCCATCAGCGCCAGCTCCAGCGTCTGCTGGGTCCGCTGCGGCAGCGGGAAGTAGGCTTCCTGCAGGGCCTTGCCGCTCAAATCATAAAGCATGATCGTCGCATCATGCCGGCCGAGGCGAACACCGATGGCCTGGAAGCCACGGGTTTCGGCCACGATGGAGATAGCCCGCCGGCCGCCGGTGGAGGCTTGCTGATCCACTTCACGGATCAGGCCGCGTTCCAGCAGTTGGCGGGTGATCTTGGTGATACTGGCGGGCGCGAGCTGACTTTGTTCTGCTATCTGAATACGGGAAATGGGGCCCATTTGATCGATGAGACGGTAGACCGCCGCGCTATTTAACTGTTTAACAAGGTCAATATTGCCTATCGGGGTCTGTCCGCCTGGTGTCATCGCTTACTCGCTTATGGTCAAACTTCGTCGCCGTTAACGATAGTTTTACTGATTTTATAATCGTGGGTGAAGGCGGTTAAGTTGGCGATTTTGCCGACCGTCAGCGTCCCTAACCGCGCGTCCACGCCCAGCGCCCGTGCCGGGTAAAGGGTTGCCATGCGCAACGCCTCGTCCAATGCGATACCGGCGTACTCTACGCTACCACGCACCGCTTCAATTATGGTAAGCGCCGAGCCGCTAAGGGTACCATGTTCATCCACGCAAAGGCCATCGCGATAGTATATTGTTTTGCCGGCGAAAATGAACCGATCAATATTTTCCGCGCCGGCCGGGGCGGTGGCATCCGTGACCAATATCAGGCGATCGCCTTTAATGCGTTTGGCGTTACGGATGTTGGCCCAGTTGACATGCAGGCCGTCGGCGATGATACCGCAATAAATTTCCGGCGCGTCGAACAGGGCTCCGATAACGCCCGGTTTGCGTCCGACCATCGGCGGCATGGCGTTAAACAGATGGGTCGCAAGGCTGATGCCGGCGGCGAAACCCGCCTTGGCCTGCTGGTAGGTGGCATTGGAATGACCAATAGAAACGCGAATACCGGCGTCGCACAGCCGGCGGATCACCGACGCGTCCACCTGTTCGGGAGCCAGGGTCATCTTGCTTATCACGTCGCTGTTAGCGCACAGGAAGGCCACCATTTCTTCGCTCGGTGCGCGCATCAACGCCGGATCATGGGTGCCTTTTTTGGCCGGGCTGAGGTAGGGGCCTTCCAGATGCAACCCCAGCGCCTGATGTTTATGCTGCGCCAGGTAAGCGCGCATGACCTCCACCGCCCGACGCATAAAGTCATCGGTGCTGGTGATGAGGGTCGGCAGGAAGCTGGTGCAGCCGGAGCGCTGGTTGGCGGCCTGCATCGTTTCCAGCGTTTCGACCGACAGCGCGTCCAGGCTGTCGTTGAACTGTACGCCGCCGCAGCCGTTAAGCTGCAGGTCGATAAAACCGGGCGCCAGCACGGCGCCGGCCAGATCGCGGCGTTCAATGCCGGCGGGCAGGCTGTCGGCGGGGCAAATGGCGTCGATCACGCCGTTCGCGATAACGAGCGCGTGGTTATCCAGAATCTCGCTGCCGGTATAGATGCGGCCGTTGGTTAAAGCATACATAGTCAGCTCCCGGAGGTTAGTCGGCGGTGTTCAGATTGTCTTGTTCCAGTTTACGGAAGTATTTGACCGTTTTCACCTTCAATTCCTGGGTAGACGGTTCATCGCACACCATTACGGCTTTAGCATGCAACTGTAGACAGGTGATGGTCCACATATGATTGACATTACCTTCTACAGCAGCCTGCAGCGCGTGAGCCTTATTGTGCCCTATCACCAAAATCATCACCTCTTCTGCGTCGAGCAGCGTACCGACGCCCACCGTCAGAGCGTAGCGGGGTACCTGCTCGATATCATTGTCAAAGAAGCGTGAATTGGCCCGACGGGTATCTTGGGTCAGGGTTTTGATGCGGGTGCGCGAGGCCAAAGATGAACCCGGTTCATTAAAAGCGATGTGACCGTCGTTGCCGACGCCACCCATGAACAGGTGAATTTTGCCGTAAGATTTGATCTTCTCCTCATAACGGCGACATTCAGCATCAATATCCGGTGCATTGCCGTTAAGGAGATTGATGTTTTCCCGTGGAATGTCGATATAATTAAAAAAGTTATTAAACATGAATGAATGGTAGCTTTCGGGATGCTCGGCGGGTAAGCCGACATATTCATCCATGTTGAAAGTCACCACATGCTTAAAGCTGACCTGGCCCGCTTTATGCATCTCAATCAGGCTCTTATAGGCTTCCAGCGGCGTGCTGCCGGTGGGCAGACCGAGAATGAACGGGCGGTCGGCGCTGGGGTTGAAGGCGTTGATACGGTTGACGATATGACGGGCGGCCCACTGACCTACCTGAGCGGCGGTGTTTAATGGAATCAGTCTCATGTTTGTCCTCGTAATATGTTGCGGTGCAGTGTATGACCGGGGAGTATAACCGCTGGGCGTCGACGCCGGAATCCAACGTGTCGTCCCTCCCTTCGGGGCAACTGCGGGTTGATTTTTTGTATTGAAAAATAATCTTGCCTTAAATACTAGAATAAGTCACAAAATAGAGCGATTCAAGATGAAATTTCTTTAAGAAAACCGTTATTATTTTTCGATGAGAATTAAATCTTTCGTCGGCGGGGCCTTTGCGCTGCTGACGATGGCAACAACAAAGGTGGCGGTGCCAGCAGACCGGCCGCCAATAAAAAGTCATGCTAATAGGGGAAACAAGGTGAATATACTCAGTTATCTGCAGAAAATAGGTCGGGCGCTGATGGTCCCGGTGGCGACACTGCCTGCCGCCGCTATCCTGATGGGGGTGGGCTATTGGATCGATCCGGTTGGCTGGGGGGGCAGCAATGCACTGGCGGCCTTTTTCATCAAATCCGGGTCGGCGATTATTGAAAATATGTCGGTGCTGTTTGCCATCGGCGTCGCCTATGGTATGTCGAAAGATAAAGACGGCGCCGCGGCGCTTACCGGCTTCGTCGGCTTCCTGGTGGTGACGACACTGTGCGCGCCGGCCTCGGTGGCGATGATACAGAAAATCCCCGTGGATCAAGTGCCGGCGGCATTCGGCAAAATCAATAACCAGTTTGTTGGCATCCTGGTGGGGATTATTTCCGCCGAACTTTATAACCGATTCAGCCATGTCGAGCTTACCAAGGCGCTGTCGTTTTTCAGCGGACGCCGCCTGGTGCCGATTCTGGTTTCCTTCGTGATAATTTTCATCGCCTTTATTCTGATGTATATCTGGCCGGTGATCTTCAACGCGCTGGTGGCGTTCGGTGAACACATCCAGCAGCTCGGCTCGATGGGGGCGGGTATTTATGCCTTCTTTAACCGTTTACTGATCCCGGTCGGTCTGCACCACGCGTTGAATTCGGTCTTCTGGTTCGATGTCGCCGGTATTAACGATATTCCCAAATTCCTCGGTGGCCAGCAGTCCATCGAAGCCGGTACCGGCATCATCGGTATCACCGGCCGTTATCAGGCGGGCTTCTTCCCGATCATGATGTTTGGCTTGCCCGGTGCGGCGCTGGCGATTTATCACTGCGCCCGCCCCGAAAACCGCAGTAAAGTCGCCGGGATCATGCTTGCCGCGGCCTTCGCCTCGTTTTTTACCGGAATCACCGAACCGCTGGAATTCTCCTTTATGTTCGTGGCGCCGGTGTTGTATTTCCTGCACGCGATATTGACCGGCCTGTCGGTCTTTATTGCCGCCAGTATGCATTGGATAGCCGGCTTTGGCTTTAGCGCCGGGCTGGTGGATATGGTGCTCTCAAGCCGAAACCCGCTGGGGGTGCATTGGTATATGCTGATCCCGCAAGGGCTGGTGTTCTTCGTTCTGTATTATCTGGTATTCCGTTTCACCATCCGACGCTTTAATTTGCTCACCCCGGGCCGCGAATTGCAAATGGCCGGCGATGAAACCGATGGCTACGATGTGAATATCGATGCCGGCGGCGAAGGCGATGAGACGCAAAAACTGGCGCGTCGGTATATCAGCGCCATCGGTGGCTCGGACAATCTGACCGGTATTGATGCCTGTATTACCCGCCTGCGCCTGAGCGTAAAAGACACTTCGCTGGTCAATGACGCCGTTGCTAAAAACCTCGGCGCCCAAGGTGTGATCCGTCTGAATAAAGAAAGTCTGCAAATCATTGTCGGCACCTGCGCGGAAATTATTGCCAGCGCTATGCGTACCGTGTTGGCCAACGGACCGGTCAGCCCGGCGCGCGCGGTATCCCCGACGCCGGTCGCGACGCCTGCCCCGCGAGTAGAAACGCCTCCTGCCGCGGGGAAATCGGTGGTAGTTTCGCTCATCTCGCCGATGACCGGTGACGTCGTGCCGCTGGAGCAGGTGCCGGATGAAGCTTTCGCCACCCGCGCCGTGGGAGAGGGTATCGCCATACGTCCCACCGATAAATTGGTGTTGTCGCCGGCGAACGGTACGCTGGTCAAAGTATTCAATACCCATCATGCTTTCTGCCTGGAAACCGGCGGCGGCGCTGAAGTGGTAGTGCATATCGGTATCGATACCGTGGCCCTTAATGGACAAGGCTTTACCTGCCTGGTGGAAGAGGGCAGTAAGGTGACGCAGGGTCAGCCCATCCTGGAGTTGGATTTGGCCTACCTGAATGCCAACGCACGTTCGATGATTAGCCCGGTGGTCGTGAGCAATATGGAGGAGTTCGGCGCGCTGACTCCCACCGCCAACACGACCGTGGTAGCGGGGCAAAGCCGGCTTTTGGACCTCACCGGCAAATAAAACGCGTCCCCTTTGCGCCGCGCGGTGAGACGCCCGCGGCTGCGGCGTCCGCCGTAATGTTGTGCTAAAAACGCCTGTGCCGCCGTAAGGGGCCGGGCGTTGCTTTTTCTGCTGTTATCCTTGCCGCGCCGGGGGAGGATCCCGATGCGGCAGGGCCATAACCCGATGCCGCGTCCCGTTACCCCTGTCACTTCGCGAACGCCGCCCGGCGGGGAAGTCTATTTTGCCCAGCATCGCCGCGACAAAGACGCCAAACCGCCGCCCTGCGGCGCCGGAATGGAGAATTTCTTTAACAAACGGTTGTGTCCTGGTGTGGCATGTTGGAACATAAGCGTAATGAATGTCGTGCTGTTGCGTAGAGGAATATCAACATGAGTGAGGCTGAAGCCCGCCCAACGAATTTTATTCGTCAAATCATTGACGACGATCTGGCCTCGGGGAAGCATACATCGGTGCATACCCGTTTTCCGCCAGAGCCAAATGGCTATTTGCATATCGGCCATGCCAAATCGATCTGCCTTAATTTTGGCATCGCCCAGGATTATCAGGGTCAATGTAACCTGCGTTTCGACGATACCAATCCGGTCAAAGAGGACATGGAATATGTCGACTCTATCAAGCACGACGTGCAGTGGCTGGGTTTTAACTGGAGCGGTGACATTCACTACTCTTCCGATTATTTCGACAAACTGCATGACTACGCTCTTGGGCTTATCGACAAAGGGCTGGCCTATGTCGACCAGCTATCGCCGGATCAAATCCGCGATTATCGCGGTACCCTGACGCGCCCGGGTAAAAACAGCCCTTATAGGGATCGGAGCGTAGAAGAAAACCGGGCGTTATTTGCCAGCATGCGCCAGGGCGAATTTGCGGAAGGCAGCGCCTGCCTGCGGGCGAAGATCGACATGGCCTCGCCGTTTATGGTGATGCGCGACCCGGTGCTGTACCGCATCAAATTCGCCGATCACCATCAGACCGGCAATAAGTGGTGCATTTATCCGATGTATGACTTTACCCACTGCATCTCCGATGCGTTGGAAGGCATTACCCATTCGCTGTGCACGCTGGAGTTTCAGGATAACCGCCGGCTGTATGATTGGGTGCTGGATAACATCACGATCGACGTGCATCCCCGGCAGTATGAATTCTCCCGGCTCAATCTCGAATACGCCATTATGTCCAAGCGCAAGCTGAATCTTCTGGTCACGGAGAAAATTGTCGAGGGCTGGGACGATCCGCGCATGCCGACCATTTCCGGTCTGCGCCGCCGCGGCTATACGGCGGCCTCGATTCGCGAATTCTGCCGCCGCATCGGCGTGACGAAGCAGGATAACAATGTTGAGATGGCCGCGCTGGAAGCCTGCATCCGCGAAGATCTGAACGATCGCGCGCCGCGCGCCATGGCGGTGATCGACCCCGTGCGGGTGGTCATCGAAAGTCTGCCTGTGGGGCATGAACAGGATATCGTGATGCCAAACCATCCCAACAGGCCGGAGATGGGGACCCGTCAGGTGGCGTTCAGCCGCGAAATTTATATCGATCGCGCTGACTTCCGCGAAGAAGCGAACAAGCAGTACAAGCGGCTGGTATTGGGCAAGGAAGTGCGCCTGCGCAATGCGTTTGTGATCAAGGCTGAACGCGTGGAAAAAGACCCCCAGGGGCAAATCACCACGATTTTTTGCCGTCACGATCCCGACACCCTGAGTAAAGACCCCGCGGACGGGCGTAAGGTGAAAGGTGTAATCCACTGGGTATCGGCTACCCGTAGCCTTGCAGCGGAGTTCCGTCTGTATGATCGGTTATTCAGCGAGGCCAACCCGGCGGCGGCGGAAGATTTTCTCTCCACGCTGAACCCCGATTCGCTGGTTATCCGTCAAGGCTTTGTCGAAGCCGGCGTGCCGGCAGCCAATACGGGAGAACCCTTTCAGTTCGAGCGCGAAGGCTATTTCTGCGCCGACAGTCGCTACTTCAGCCCCACGCATCCGGTGTTTAACCGCACCGTGGGACTGCGCGATACCTGGGCTGCGAAAGCCGCGTTGTAACTTTCTCCCGTCCTGCGTCGTTTTTTCGCTCAGGCGCAGGGTGGGAGCCGTCGCCCCGCGTTCTCTTCATCCCGCCGGCGAAAACGCCGGCTGCGACCGCCCCGATTCCCCTATTCTTGACCGCATGCGGCGACTGACTTTTCATGCCGGGTCCTGTGAGCGTCGGGCAACCGTATTGATCACTTTTCCCCTTAATTTAGGCCGCATAATGTTGATCGCTGCCGCTTACGGCACATTATTGCTTCTGCCCGTTCTCTATCGCCGCCGCCAAATCATCGAGATTTGTTAATTCAAAGGCCTGCGGATGGTGGCGTAGGCGCACCTGATAATGGTTGGGACTGTCAGACCAGATAAAGGTTTTATCTAACTCATCGGCTGGCGGCGCCACTTTACAGACGATGGCCTTATCCCCCACCCGTTGCTTAACGTGGGCTGACAATATCTCAAACGCCGTATGCTTTTTTCTCTCGGCGCCGAAATCGTACCAGGAGAGCACCCTCTCTTGTGCTGCCATGGAGGCGACGGGATCCGTTGGCGATGGACTTTGCAGCGCAGCATAAACGGTTTTTTCATAGGGGACGAATGCGCTATCCGTGGATTGAAACCTGGGCAAACTTGCCAGATCAATCTGTGCGTAGACGAGAGGCGCCGACGCCAGGTTGTGTGCCCCTGCCGGCAAAGGCACAGGTTTGGGCGGTCGTGGCGGGGCCTGCTTAGTCACTGTTTCGCCGCTATGGCGCGGGCGCGTTTGCACCAGGGACGGCGAGAGCGGCCGCGCGCTTTTGTGTTCGCCGGGCTTGGCGTCTTCTCGCGGGCTGCACGAGGGCCGCGGCGGTGAGGACCTCTCTATTGTGGCGGGGCTGAGCCATTTTGCCTGTCTACGCTGAGGGTATCGGACCTAAGGGACGCTGGCGCGGCTGGAAGCGCTTCCATTGAGTTTACAGAGGCTCGCGGCGTGAGATTATCTTGCAGGATATAATCATTGTGATACCTGTAAGTTGACTTAAGACGAGAGAAAAAGCGTTACCGGTTTCAGCTTAAGGCCTTGAGTTGGCAGTACACGCGGCGGAGGGTTACCTGCACCGTAGTTTGTTTCTGGCGCAGAAGCCGGGCTAGGGGCTGTGAATAGTGATCGACCTATAAACCCACTGCTCGATAGATTAGGAAGTAACTTTCCCGGCCGGAATCAGGTGAAAGGCTGATTCAAAAAGAAGGAATGACGCAGCAGTGAAAAGCTGGGAGTGTCAAAGCGTTAAGGTGTGAAAGGAGGCAAATGATGAAAATGCTGCAAGGAGGCAAGGAGGCAAGGATGTAAGGATGTAAGGATGCAAATGATGAAAGGTTGAGAGGTTGCAAATGATGAAAGGATGATAGATTGCGAGGATACAGGAGTGTAAGAGTGAGCGGTAAGGTTGGCACGCGCAGTTACAGCCGCAACAAACGAAAAAAACCGCCGGCGGCGGTTTCTCTTTGTTCGCTCGTGATCTGACGGCCCGGGCCGGCGGTCAGAATTTTACGACGTGCGGATCATCTATATCATGCAGGGTTTCATCTGCACGGCAGTCGCCCTCTGCGCAATGGCCATAAAGATAGAGACTGTGGTTGGTCAGTTTAATATTGTGCTTTTTCGCAATATCACGCTGGCGCGCTTCAATAAACTCATCGCGAAATTCGATGACCTTGCCGCAATCCAGGCAAATAAGGTGATCGTGATGATGCTGTTGGGTGAGCTCGAAAACCGATTTGCCGCCCTCAAAATTGTGGCGGGTGACAATGCCGGCATCATCGAACTGGTTGAGTACGCGGTAAACGGTGGCCAGCCCGATTTCCTCACCCATATCGATCAGCTTTTTGTACAGATCTTCCGCACTGACGTGGTGGCATTCCGGGTCTTGCAACACTTCCAGGATCTTGAGCCTGGGAAGGGTCACTTTCAGGCCGGCCTTCTTTAAGGCGATGTTATTGTCAGTCATGCGGGTTTGGTCCTGTTACTTGATAATCAAGCTATAAGCTAACACAGCCTATAACAATCGTCGGCCCGAAAAATGGTTCACTGTCTCATTATAGAACTCGCGGTCACAAATGAAAAAGAGACTCATTTTCATTATAGCCCACTCAGCGAGTGAGGACTATGTTACCTCTTTAGGTTCAAAAAATCACACAAAGTGTTGTGCCATTGTACTGCTTTGGCGGAAAAAGTTACAAAATTGTAGCTATCAATTTGAAAGGAATTATTTATTAAGCCTAAAAACGGCAACCTGCCGTCCGGAGAGGCCGGACGGCGGCAAGGCGGTTAGCCCAGATTCATCTCTCCGCTGACTTGTTTAACCCAGCCATCGACGCGCTCGGCGGTCAGCTCTGGCTGCCGGTCTTCATCAATGGCCAGACCAATAAAGTGATCGTCGTCGGCAAGTCCTTTGGACGCCTCGAAATGATAGCCGGCGGTAGGCCAGTGGCCAACCAGCGTAGCGCCGTTGGGTTCAATAATATCCCGCAGGGTGCCCATCGCGTCACAGAAATACTCCGCGTAGTCCTCCTGATCGCCGCAGCCGAACAGCGCAACAATCTTGCCGTTAAAATCGACCTCTTCCAGCGTGGGGAAAAAATCATCCCAGTCGCACTGCGCTTCGCCGTAATACCAGGTCGGGATACCCAACAGCAGACGGTCGTACTGTTCCAGATCTTCTTTGCTGCTTTTGGCGATGTCAAAAACATCAGCAACATCGGTACCCAGTTGCTTCTGGATCATCTTGGCAATATTTTTGGTATTGCCGGTGTCACTGCCAAAAAAAATGCCTACACTCGCCATGAATATCAAAACCTCATGAATATTAAGGATATGCTCAATCGTCAACCTTAAGCTGATACGGGCAATAATAGCAGACCATCACCTAAGGAGATACCTGCCGGCGGGGGGTTTTTGCGTCAAATCCTCCCTGGGCGGTAAACGCGCCCGCTGCGCCGAGAGGGTCGACAGCAATTGCGCGCAGGCAGGATGTCTGTCCCGCTGCCAGCGGCTGGCCGGCAGGGCGCCTTGCCCGCAAACGATGGCACCCAGGGGTATGCCCGTCAAGCATTCAACCGCCGGCCGGCAGTGTATCCGTACCGCCGTCAGCCGGCAGGCCGCTGGCGCTCAAGCTCCGCCAGCAGGATAAGTTCGATAAGCTCACTGCGGGACATCGCCCGCTGGTTGGCCAATCTGTTCAACGCATCTACCGCCTGCGCATTAATTTTTAACTCCACCCGGCGCAGCCCGCGCACTTTATCGCGCCGCAGCTGGTTGCGCTTGTTGATTCTAAGCTGTTCATCCCGGGGAAGGGGGCTGTTTTGCGGCCGTCCCGGACGACGTTCATCCGTAAATAAATCCAGCGTGGTGAGGTCCGTTTGTTCTTTTGCCATAGTTGATGAAGGGGATATGCAACCGTAAGCGGCAGGGTCGCCGGCGGGTGGCCTGAGCCCTGGCCGGCGTCTTCCGTAGCGTTATCTTTACCGGTCCCTGGAGGCAGCCGGCATCCAAAAACCCCGTCATCTTACCCCAGCGATGCGGGCGGCGACAATGGCTAACTGCCTCTGCCGGCTTATCCCTCCGCCAGAAAACGCGCGACGGCGCGCAGTACCGCCTCGGGCTTTTCGGCATGCACCCAATGGCCAGCGCCGGCCACCACGTGAGCGCGAGCGTGGGGAAATTGCTGACGAAGCTGGTCGCGGTAGCGGTCATCCAGATAAGGGGAATTGCCGCCGCGAATAAACAGCATCGGCCCGGGCCAGGGCGCCTGGGTCCGCCAGCCGATAATGTCGGCGTAATTGCGCGCAATGCTTTTAACATCGAAACGCCAGTGACCTTGATGAAACGATTTCAGTAAAAACTGCACGGTGCCGGCGTCGTCGATATCCTGCGCCATCAGCTGCGCCGCCTCGCTGCGCTGGGTGACCCCGGCGTCGCTGACGCGCGCCAGGGCCGTGAAAATGGCGTCATGGCGGCGGACCTCATAGGCGACCGGCGCCATGTCGATAACCACCGCCCGCGCGATGCGCTCCGGCGCCTGCGCGCGCAGCGTCATTGCCACTTTGCCACCCATGGAATGACCGATGACGATGCAGCGCTCAATAAGCAGCGCGTCCAGCAATGCCAGTACATCCTGCGCCATTTCGTCATAACGCATGGTGGGCGCATGGGGGGACAGGCCGTGATTGCGTAAATCGATTTGCAGCGTGCGATGGTTCTCGCCAAGGGGACGGGCCAGCACGTCAAGATTATCCAGACTGCCGAACAGGCCGTGGATCAACACCACCGGCAGGCCCTGTTCCGGCTGATGCGCCGCCTGCAGCCGATAGTTCAATTTCATAGCGCTCCTTTTGCTGTAAAGAAAAGCAGTAGCCTATCATGAGTTTAGCGTTGCAGACGCCGCGGCGGGAAAAAATCGATGCTTGCGCGGGCGGGACGATGGGCCGGGCAGATTCCGACTTTTTCACCCCAACCGCGGTTGGTGCTGTTCGTTGCCGGGGTTTAACTTGTATAATCGGGACGATTGATTTATGTGGAAAATAACGGATTACAATGAAAACTATTGAAGTCGATGAAGATCTTTACCGCTTTATTGCCGGCCATACGTTACATATTGGCGAAAGCGCCTCCGATATCTTGCGCCGTCTGTTGAAGTTTACCCCCGGCGTTGACAAGGCTTCCACCCCGGTCGCGGCGGTGACGACGGCGGCAAAACCCTCAGAAAAATCGGAATCTGTTCGTCCACTGCCCGAGAGGGTTCGCGCAATGCGTGAATTATTGCTCTCAGACGACTATGCTTTGCAACGCAAGGTAGTGGATCGCTTCATGCTGGTGCTGACCACCCTGTATACCCTGTCGCCGCAGGCTTTTGCCGGCGCGACCGAAACACTGCATGGCCGTACCCGCACGTATTTTGCCGGCGACAGAGAAACGCTGCTGCAAAGCGGCCACCAGACCAAACCGAAACAGGTGCCCGGTACGCCTTATTGGGTCATTACCAATACCAACAGCGACCGCAAACGGAGCATGATTGAGCATATTATGCTGGCGATGCAGTTCCCGACGGAACTGATAGAAAAAGTTTGCGGCACTCTTAAATTTCATTGACTAGCAATGGAGAAGCGCCGATGGCCAATCACCCCCGCGCCGGGCAGCCCGCCCGCCAGAGTGATTTAATTAATGTGGCACAATTAACGTCGCAATATTACGTATTGCGGCCGGAGCCGGGCAACAGCGCTCAGGCGGTGAAGTTCGGTACCTCGGGACACCGCGGCAGCGCTGGACGCCATAGCTTTAACGAAGCCCACATTTTGGCCATCAGTCAGGCTATCGCCGAAGAGCGCGCCAAACAGGGGATTGTGGGGCCGTGCTATGTCGGCAAAGATACCCATGCGCTCTCCGAGCCGGCGTTCATCTCAGTACTGGAAGTGCTGACCGCCAACGGGGTAGAGGTTGTGGTACAGGCGGACAACGGCTACACGCCGACGCCGGCGATTTCCAATGCTATCCTCACCCACAATCGCGGCGGCGGCGCACAGGCCGACGGCATCGTCATCACCCCTTCCCACAACCCGCCTGAAGACGGCGGCATCAAGTATAATCCGCCCAACGGCGGGCCGGCGGATACCAACGTAACCCGCGTCATTGAAGAGCGCGCCAATGCGCTGCTGGCGGAGAATCTGCGCGGCGTTAAACGCCTGACGCTGGACCAGGCCTGGCAGAGTGGTCATATTCACGCATGGGATCTGGTGCAGCCCTATGTCGAAGGGCTGACGAGCGTCGTGGATATGCCGGCAATCCAGCGCGCCGGGCTGAAACTCGGCGTCGACCCGCTGGGCGGTTCCGGTATTGCCTATTGGCAGCGCATCGCCGAGCATTACCGGTTGGATCTGACGCTGGTGAATGAAGAGGTGGACCAGACGTTCCGCTTCATGCATCTCGATCATGACGGCATTATCCGCATGGACTGTTCATCAGAATCGGCAATGGCCGGCCTGTTGGCGCTGTGCGATAAATTTGATTTGGCGTTCGCCAACGATCCGGACTATGACCGTCACGGTATTGTCACGCCGGCGGGCTTGATGAACCCGAACCATTATCTGGCGGCCGCGATTAACTATCTCTTTCAGCACCGCCCCCAGTGGGGCGATGAGGTAGGCGTGGGTAAAACGCTGGTGTCCAGCGCCATGATTGACCGGGTGGTCGACAGCCTGGGCCGCCGGCTGGTGGAAGTGCCGGTAGGCTTCAAGTGGTTTGTGGATGGCCTGTACGACGGCAGTTTAGGTTTTGGCGGCGAAGAGAGCGCCGGCGCGTCATTCCTGTGCTTTGACCGCCAACCCTGGTCCACCGATAAAGACGGTATCATCATGTGCCTGCTGGCGGCGGAGATTACCGCCGTGACCGGCAAAAATCCCCAGCAGCATTATGATGAACTGGCTCAGCGCTTTGGCGCCCCCAGCTATAATCGCATCCAGGCGCCGGCCAGCCACGCGCAAAAAGCGATTTTATCCAAGCTTTCCCCTGAACAGGTCAGCGCCAGCACCCTGGGGGGCGATGCGATAACCGCGCGCTTGACCGCGGCGCCGGGCAATGGCGCAGCTATTGGCGGACTGAAAGTGATGACGCAAAACGGCTGGTTCGCGGCCCGGCCTTCAGGCACCGAGGAAGCGTACAAAATCTATTGTGAAAGCTTCCTTGGCGCAGAGCATCGCCAGCAGATCGAGAAAGAAGCGGTGGATATCGTCAGCGATGTATTGAGCGGGGCGAAATAAGCAGACTGCCGGCGGTCGGCACCGCCCGATAGGGACCGTTGCGCGCCAACCGGGTAGCCTGTGTTGCCCGACGATGTCTGCGGCGGCTGTATCGGGCAGCCTGCGTTGCCCGGCGATCATTACAGCACGCCTACCGGCCATCTTCCGATGGCCTTTTTTTTGTCTGTCGTTTGCTCGGCGCCGCGGTCGTAAGCGAATTGCCGGCAACATCTTATTGCCCGCCTGCGCATTAGGCGAAAATCGGCTACGCTTTGCCTACCGTCACTGTCCGCAGGAGCCGAGTATGACCAGTAGGATTCCCGTGGGTATCAGCGCCTGTCTGATGGGGGAAAATGTCCGCTTCGACGGCGGTCATAAACGTCTGGCGTTTGCCATGGATGTGATCTGGCGCCGTTTGTCGCGTTCACCGCAGTCTGCCCGGAAATGGCTATCGGGTTGCCGGCGCCGCGCCCGGCGCTCAGGCTGGTGCAAAATCCCCACGGCCAAATTGCTTTGCGTAACAGCAAAGAGGGAGGCACCATCGACCACACCGCCAGCATGGAGGCTTTTGCACGTCAGAGGATGCGGCAGCTCGCCGAGCTTTGCGGTTATATTGTCTGCGCCAAATTGCCAAGCTGCGGTATGGAACGGGTACGGGTGTACGCCTCTCAGGGCGTGCAGAAGACCGGGATAGGGCTTGTTTACCCGCGTACTGCAAGAACAAATGCCCTGGCTGCCGATTGAAGAGGACGGCCGGCTGCAGGACTCGCAGCTGCGGGAAAACTTCGTGGCGCGCGTCTTTACGCTATGGGAATTTAACCAGCTTATGTGCTGGCCGCTCACCCGCGGCGGGCTGATGGCCTTCCATCGCCGGTACAAACTATTGCTGCTAGCGCATTCCCAGCCGGAGTACCGGCAGATTGGCCCCTTTGTCGCCAGTTATGGACCGCTGGCCGTCGCTGGAGGCGTTTGCCCTGGCGTATCGCGACCGGCTGATGGCGCTACTGCGCCACCCCGCGACCCGCTGTAACCACACAAACGTACTCATGCATGCCCAGGGGTATTTCTACCGCTACCTCACCCGCGCACAGCGCAGCGAACTCACCGGGTTGATTGACGGTTATCGCCGGGGGTTACAACCGCTGCTGGCGCCCATCACGCTGCTGAAACATTATATGGCCGAATATCCCGACGCCTGGCTGGCGCAGCAGCGCTATTTTGAACCCTACCCCGAAGCGCTGCGGCTGCGTTACGGACATTGATGCTACGGATATGCTATGACAATTCATCTGGTCTGGCTGCGCAACGATTTGCGCCTGCACGACAATACTGCCCTGCACGCCGCCTGTCAGGATACGCAGGCCCGGGTGTTGGCGGTATTTATCGCCACGCCACAACAGTGGCGGGATCACGATATGAGCCCGCGACAGGCGGCCTTTATCCGGCAAAATTTGCGTCATCTGGCTGAGGAACTGGCGGCGCGCGGCATCGCGCTGCACTATCATCAATGCGCGGATTTCGCGGCCCAGGTGGAGTGGCTGGCGGCATTTTGCCAGCGCGAACGGGTAGATAAACTGTTTTACAACTATCAATATGAACTCAACGAACGGGAGCGCGACCGGCGGTTAGAGCAGCGCATCGGCGACCAGACGCTGTGCCAGGGTTTTGATAACGGCGTACTGCTGCCGCCGGGCAGCGTACACACCGGCAACCAGCAGATGTACAAAGTCTATACCCCGTTTCGCAATGCGTTCCTGGGCCGGCTTGAAGAGCAGGATCCGGCCTGCCTGCCGGCGCCGTCGCCACGTGCGGGGGCGCCTTGCGCCAAGGTGTGCGAGATTGCGCCGTTTGATTACCCCATGACGCCGCCTGGGGAGGTGTATCCCGCCGGCGAAGCGGCTGCACTTTCCCGTCTGCGGACTTTTTGCCATCAGCAATTGCAGGATTATCATCGCGGTCGCGACATCCCGGCGCTGGACGCCACCAGCCGGCTTTCCGCCTGGCTGGCTGTCGGCGTTCTGTCGCCGCGCCAATGTTATCAGCGGCTGCGCAAAGCTTACCCCCGCGCGTTGACGCCGGGGCAGAATGGCGCGTTTACCTGGCTGAATGAATTGATATGGCGGGATTTCTACCGCCATCTGCTGGTGGCCTGGCCGGCGCTGTGCCGCCATCAGCCGTTTATTCCCTGGACGCGACACGCGGCCTGGCGGCAGGATGATGATCTGTTCGACGCCTGGTGCGCAGGGCGTACCGGCTATCCCATCGTGGATGCCGCCATGCGGCAACTGGCGGAGACCGGCTGGATGCACAATCGGCTGCGAATGATAAGCGCCAGTTTTCTGGTCAAGGATCTGCTTATCGACTGGCGCCGCGGCGAGCGGTATTTCATGTCGCAGCTTATCGACGGCGATCTGGCGGCCAATAACGGCGGCTGGTAGTGGGCGGCCTCCACCGGTACCGATGCGGCGCCTTATTTCCGCATCTTCAACCCGACCACCCAGGGAGAGCGTTTCGATGCCGACGGCGCTTTTATCCGTCCTGGCTACCGGCGCTCGAGTCGGTGCCGGATACCTATCTGCATCAGCCGCATCGTTGGCCCGACGCGCAGCGCGCCGGGCTGGATTATCCGTTGCCGATCGTCGATCATGGTAAAGCGCGCGCACGGGCCCTGGACGCCTATGAGGCGGCCAAAGCCCGGGGAGGGCCGCGGGACGAACCATGATGAAAGAGGCGAATCGATGCGTAATACCGAACTCGAACACATTATCAATCAAAAACTTAACAGCGACGCAGTGGAGGATTATGCACCTAACGGCCTGCAAGTGGAGGGGCGTCAGGAGGTGCAGCGTATCGTCACCGGCGTTACCGCCTGTCAGGCGCTGCTGGATAGCTCTCTGGCCCACGGTGCCGATGCGGTCATAGTCCACCACGGTTATTTCTGGAAAAACGAGGCGCCGGTTATCGGCGGCATGAAGCGCCGGCGGCTGAAAACGCTGCTGGCTAACGATATCAATCTGTACGCCTGGCATCTGCCGCTGGATGCCCACCCGGAACTGGGCAATAACGCGCAGCTTGCGGCGGCGCTGGACATTCGGGTGACCGGGGCACTGGAACCGCTGCTGCCGCAAGGTGAACTCGCGATGCCGCTTAGCGGCGATGCGCTGCGCCTGCGCCTTGAGCAGACGCTGGGGCGTAGCGTGCTGCATTGCGGCGATGGCGGGCCGGCGCAGATCTCGCGGTTGGCCTGGTGTACAGGCGGCGGTCAGGGGTTTATCGAGCTGGCGGCGCAGGCAGGTATGGACGCCTTTATTACCGGCGAAGTGTCCGAACAGACCATCCATGTCGCCCGGGAACAGGGTCTGCATTTCTATGCCGCCGGCCACCACGCCACCGAACGCGGCGGGACCCGGGCCTTGGGCGAGTGGCTGACCCAACAGTATGATTTGGATGTGACTTTTATCGATATTCCCAATCCTGCCTAACGCTTTTGCCCGGCCATTCTCCGATTGACCGCGCCTCCCGGGTTGCGCATTCTCATGGACTATTAATGAGCTAGATAATGAGTCCGGCATCAGGCCGGTTTCCCAGGAGGCGGGATTGCAACGGGCGCGATGTTATTTGTTGGGGGAGTGGGCGGTGGTGCTGGAGCTGGAGTCGCCGATCAGTCTGGAAAGCCAGCGCCGCATCTGGGGGCTGGCGCAGCGTATCGCCTCACACCCGGATGTTCGCGAAGCGATTCCCGGCATGAACAATTTGACGGTGCTGCTGACCCATCCGCAGCTCACGGCGCTGGATGCGATAGAACGCCTGCAGCGCTGGTGGGAGGAGAGCGAATCGGTATTGCCCGAAGCGCGGCAGATCGCCATCCCGGTCATCTATGGCTATGGCGGCGATGCCGGTCCCGACCTGGCGCAGGTGGCGGAACATACCGGCATGACGCCACGCCAGGTGGTTGAATGCCACGCCGGCGCTGACTATATTGTCTATTTCCTAGGCTTCCAGCCGGGGTTTCCCTATCTCGGCGGCCTGCCGGAGGCGCTTAACACCCCGCGTCGCGCCGAGCCGCGTCTGCAGGTTCCCGCCGGATCGGTCGGTATCGGCGGTCGGCAGACCGGCATCTATCCCCTGAGCAGTCCCGGCGGTTGGCAGTTAATCGGCCATACCCCGGTGGCGCTGTTCACACCCCATGCGGCGTCGCCCACGCTGTTGCGCCCCGGTGATAATGTACGCTTCGTGCCGCAGAAGGAGGGGGGTATGCTGAAAGTCATTCGCGCCGGCATGGATGACCGCGGTGCAGGACGGCGGCCGCAGCGGTTATCGCCACCTCGGTATCAGCCAGGGCGGGGTGCTGGACCAGCCAGCCATGAAGATGGCGAATTTGCTGGTGGGCAACGCGCCCGATGCAGCGGTGCTGGAAATTACCCTGGGGCAGTTTTGCGTCGAGATTACCCACCCGGGCTGGTTGGCGCTGACCGGCGCGGATTGTCACGCCCGGCTGGACGGTAAACCTCTCAGGACCGGCTGGCGTTTTGCGGTACGGCCGGGGCAGCAGGTGAAATTGGCCTTGCCGAAACACGGCATGCGCAGCTATCTGGCGGTGTCCGGCGGCTTTGATGTCCCGCCGGTGCTGCAATCGCGCAGTACCGATATCAAAGCGGCGATTGACGGTCTGGAGGGCAGATGGGTGCGCGACGGCGACAGGCTGTCGGCCGGCCGCAACGGCTGCCAACGCGGCAAATGGGGATAAAACAGTTGCTGTTCGGCAACCGCGTACGGGCGCCCCCCGACGCGACAGGCTTATTTGCGCTGGCTGTGGAAATCCCGCTGGGCATAGCCGGTGTAGAGCTGGCGCGGACGGGCGATTTTCAGACCATCGTCGTGCATTTCTTTCCAGTGGGCTATCCAGCCGACGGTGCGCGCCATGGCGAAAATAACCGTGAACATGGTGGAAGGAATACCCATGGCTTTCAGAATGATGCCGGAGTAGAAGTCAACGTTGGGATAGAGTTTGCGCTCTTTGAAGTAGGGGTCGTGCAGCGCGATGTGTTCGAGCTCCATGGCCACCGCCAGCAGGTCATCGGAAAGCTTAAGCTCTTTCAACACTTCATGGCAGGTTTCGCGCATCACGGTCGCGCGCGGATCATAATTCTTGTACACGCGGTGGCCGAAGCCCATCAGGCGGAACGAATCGTTTTTATCCTTGGCGCGTTTGATGAACTCGGGGATATGCTCCACCTTGTTGATCTCCTCAAGCATCCGCAGACAGGCTTCGTTGGCGCCGCCGTGGGCAGGCCCCCACAGCGAGGCAATGCCTGCCGCGATACAGGCGAATGGATTGGCGCCCGAGGAGCCGGCGGTGCGCACCGTGGAGGTAGACGCGTTCTGTTCGTGGTCGGCGTGCAGAATGAGGATACGATCCGTGGCACGTTCCAGCACCGGATTGACCTCATAGGTTTCGCACGGCGTGGCGAACATCATATGCAGGAAGTTGCCGGCATAGGACAAATCGTTGCGCGGGTAGATAAACGGCTGGCCGAGCGAATACTTGTAGCACATGGCGGCTACGGTGGGCATTTTCGACAGCAGGCGGAACGCGGCAATCTCGCGATGGCGCTCGACGTTGACATCCAGCGAGTCATGATAGAATGCCGCCAGCGCGCCGGTCACGCCGCACATGACCGCCATCGGGTGGGAGTCGCGCCGAAAACCGTGGAATAGCCGGGTGATCTGTTCATGAATCATGGTATGACGCGTGACGATAGTGCGAAACTCATCATATTGCTCGCGGGTCGGCGCTTCGCCGTTCAAGAGGATATAGCACACCTCCAGATAGTTCGACTCCAGCGCCAGCTGGTCGATGGGAAAGCCGCGGTGCATCAAGACGCCCTTGTCGCCATCGATATAGGTGATCTTTGATTCACAGGAGGCGGTGGAGGTGAAGCCGGGATCGAAGGTGAAATACCCCTGGCTGCCCAGGCTGCGGATATCGATTTCTTTTTCGCCCATGGTGCCCGTTAGCATATCCATGGCGATAGGGTCCTGCCCCTCAGGGGTAAAAGTCGCTTTACTTTCAGCCATTATATTCTCCTTAGCGCGTATAAACTCAATATTTCACCACGGGCAGCTTACAGGCCCCGGCGTTTTTTTCTACCGTCCGTGCCGAACATGCCGATAAGCCGGGTGCAAAGCGCAGCCTGACTCTTCACCCGGAAAGGTAGAACGAACGGTTTGCCTTGGTTGGTGAAGATTTATCGAAAATATTATTTGCTATTAATGGGCATCTTAACCTGTGGGTCAAGGAGCTTCTCACACTGTTGCATAAACTTAATCTTGGAGGAAGTGCGCCGCCACTCGATAAGCGAGTTATAGCATAGAAGCGGGATGGTTTGTAATCAAAATGTTGCTTTATTGTCAATGTGGATGTATACCCTTATAGGAAGTGTGAGAATCGTGACGGTGCTCACTAAATCGTCAAAATGTTAACAAACTATTTGTATGGTAATTGTAATCATAATGTGAAAGCCATATACTTCAACAAGGTCTCCGGAACTCCCCTGTAGTAGGAGCACCCAGCGTTATTTAACGCGTCATTTACGCACAAGGAATTGTGGTTTTAGCACATGACGTCGCATGGTTTATCCCGTTAACGCTGTCTGATCCAGCCAGGACCGGAGGAAGGAATATAATAATAGCTGTGTGGGAAAAACCGTGAAAAAACAAAGGCCTGTCAACTTGGATCTGCAAACGATCCGGTTCCCCGTAACTGCAATAGCATCCATTCTTCATCGCGTGTCCGGCGTCATCATGTTTGTGGCTATCGGCATCCTGCTGTGGGTTCTCGGATTATCCCTCTCTTCCCCCGAAGGTTTCATTCAGGCGGCCGCCATGGTGGACAGCTTTATCGTCAAATTCATCTTTTGGGGAATTTTGACCGCGCTGGCTTACCACACGCTGGGCGGTATCCGTCACATGCTGATGGATTTCGGCTATCTGGAAGAAACGTTGGCGATGGGTAAAACCACCGCAAATGTTACATTTTTGCTAACTGTCGTGCTATCTATATTGGCTGGAGTCCTCGTATGGTAAGCAATGCTTCGGCATTAGGACGTAACGGAGTACATGAGTGGTTATTGGTTCGTGCATCCGCCATCGTTATTTGCCTTTATATTATTTATCTGCTCGGTTTTATCCTGTTGGCAGACACTCTCACCTATGACGTCTGGCGCGGTTTTTTCGCCACCCCTATGACGAAAGTCTTTACCCTGCTGACCTTGTTTTCCATCCTGGTGCACACCTGGATCGGCATGTGGCAGGTATTAACGGATTACATCAAGCCCCTGGCGCTGCGGCTGCTGCTGCAACTGGCCATCGTTATCGTGCTCATGGTGTATTTACTTTATGGAACTGTTGTGGTGTGGGGGGCGTAGTCAATGTCATTGCCGGTGAGAGAGTTTGACGCCGTAGTAATCGGCGCAGGAGGCGCAGGTATGCGCGCCGCGCTGCAGATCTCCCAGATGGGACTCTCCTGCGCGTTAATTTCCAAAGTTTTTCCTACACGTTCCCATACGGTATCGGCGCAGGGCGGTATCACCGTCGCGCTCGGCAACAGCCATGAAGACGACTGGCAGTGGCATATGTACGATACGGTCAAAGGATCCGATTACATCGGCGACCAGGACGCTATCGAATACATGTGCAAAACCGGCCCGGAAGCGGTGCTGGAACTGGAGCATATGGGACTGCCGTTTTCCCGCCTTGACGACGGGCGTATCTACCAGCGTCCGTTCGGCGGCCAGTCGCTTAACTACGGCGGCGAACAGGCCGCACGCACCGCCGCCGCCGCGGATCGGACCGGGCATGCGCTGCTGCATACGCTCTATCAGCAAAACCTGAAAAACCACACCACCATCTTTTCCGAGTGGTATTCCCTCGACCTGGTGAAAAACCAGGATGGCGGCATCGTAGGCTGCACCGCGCTGTGTATTGAAACCGGTGAAGTGGTGTATTTCAAGGCGCGGGCGACTATTCTCGCCACCGGCGGCGCCGGACGCATCTATCAATCCACGACCAACGCCCACATCAATACCGGCGACGGTGTCGGCATGGCGCTGCGCGCCGGGGTGCCGGTCCAGGATATGGAAATGTGGCAGTTCCATCCCACCGGCATCGCCGGCGCCGGGGTACTGGTCACCGAGGGCTGCCGCGGTGAAGGCGGTTACCTGCTGAACAAGCACGGCGAGCGCTTTATGGAACGTTACGCGCCGAACGCCAAAGATCTGGCGGGCCGCGATGTGGTCGCCCGCTCGATTATGATTGAAATCCGCGAAGGCCGCGGCTGCGAAGGGCCTTGGGGGCCGCACGCAAAACTGAAGCTGGACCATTTAGGCAAAGAGGTACTCGAATCGCGTCTGCCGGGGATCCTGGAACTGTCGCGCACGTTTGCCTACGTGGATCCGGTGAAGGAGCCGATTCCGGTTATTCCCACCTGCCATTACATGATGGGGGGGATCCCGACCAAAGTGAGCGGCCAGGCGATCACCGTCAACGCCCAGGGTGAAGACGTGGTTATCCCTGGCCTGTTCGCGGTGGGTGAAATCGCTTGCGTCTCGGTGCACGGCGCGAACCGCCTGGGCGGCAATTCGCTGCTGGATCTGGTGGTGTTCGGCCGCGCGGCGGGGGTGTATTTGCAGGAGTCGCTGACGGAGCAGGGACCGACGCGCGATGCCAGCGACGACGATATCGAGGCGTCGCTGAGCCGCTATCACCGCTGGAACAACAATTGCAGCGGGGAGAATCCGGTCGAGATCCGTAAAGCACTGCAGGCCTGTATGCAAAACAACTTCTCGGTGTTCCGCGAAGGGGATGCAATGGCCAAAGGGCTGGCGGAGCTTAAGGAGATCCGCGAACGCTTGCATCATGCCCGTCTTGACGATACCTCGACGGAATTCAACACCCAGCGCGTAGAGTGCCTGGAGCTGGATAACCTGATGGAAACCGCTTACTCCACCGCGCTGTCGGCGAATTTCCGCACCGAAAGCCGCGGCGCCCACAGCCGTTTCGACTTCCCGGACCGCGACGATGAAAACTGGCTGTGCCACTCGCTGTATTTGCCCGAAAGCGACAGCATGACGCGTCGTAAGGTCAATATGCAACCGACATTACGCCCGGCGTTCCCGCCGAAAGTGCGTACCTACTAGGGTGGAGGATGAATCATGAAGGTTGAATTTTCCATCTATCGCTACAATCCCG
>QVOB01005522.1:0-52655 GCA_014839585.1 Pseudomyrmex concolor
GTAGCGGGAGCCTGAGGCGCAGCGCCGCCCGCCGCTGCGCTTATCGCGGCCGAGCCTGCGCCCTGCGGGCCTGTGCACGGTCAATGCAGGAGAGACAATGAAAGGAAAAGAAAACCTGAACTGTGCAAACGCGGCGGTGCCAGCACCGGCGCCCGCAGAGGGGTGCCGGTGAAGATTAGCGATTTAACCGGTAGATGATTTCGCCTTTGGTGCAATCCAGCGTCACGGCAAAATTCAAGTCCTGCGCATTACCGCGCACTTTCAGCGGCGCCTGCCAGACATCGCCAACGCCGGTCACATCTTCCGGATTAACCCAAGCGTTGATATTGTTGCCGCCGGCCGCCTGTTGGTCCTGTTCAGATCGCTGAAAGCGGTTTTGGGTATAGTCCTGAACCACGAGCTCCGCGACCTGCGCGGCGTTAAGATCGGGACAGGGAGACACTTTGGCGATTTCCGGCGTATTGGCACTCGCGCCAGATTTGGCATTCTTTGCTTTAGCGGCTTTATCCGCCGCCGCTTTATCGGCCGCAGTTTTTTTCGCCTCCGCCTTTTTCCCGGCCGTAGCGGCCTCGTTGGCGCCGTTCTTAGCCGCAGCGTTATTCTCTACCTGACGCCCGGTGCCGGTGTCTGCGCGGGGGTTACCCTCAGGGGCAGCGCCGCTGGCGTTGCCTTGTGCGGGAGCGGCCCCTGCGGCATCGGCGTTGCCATTCGGCACGGCCGCCGTGCCCGTTGCATTAGCATTACCCGGCGTAGGGGCCGTCTTTGACGCGTCGGCACTGTCGTTTGGCGTGGCCGCAGTCCCCGTCGCGTTAGCGTTGCCCTGCGCGGATGCGCTACCCGCCGCGTTAGCATTGCCGGCAGGTGCAGGGGTCGTCTCGCCCGGTTTTTGTGGCGCGTTGGCGGCCGGTGGCGTGCTGGGCGGCGTTGTCTCGCCGGAGGGCTGTGTGGTGGACTGTCCTGCGTTATCCTGCGTAGGGACGGGCGTCGTGTCATCTGCCCGCGCCGACATTGACGACATTAATAGTCCCGCCACAATAGTCCCGCCACAATAGTCCCGCCACCAGCACGCCCGCCACCCTGTTTCCCGTTTTACCCATAGTTCCTCCACGTGAGCAATTCATCATTTTTACCTTATTAGATGATAATAGCCGGTTAAAAAATTTCGTGCGAAACTGTTTTATTTCAAAAGCTTTAAATAAGCGCATTCCGCTGTTCAAGACAAGGCGTTTCGCGTTCACAGGCCGAGCGGCAAAAAGAAAAGCGCCAACGGCGCTAACCTAAAGGACGGCAGCCACCTCCGCACCCTGGTGAAGCCCCGCGTGTTTTCCCTCTGGACTAACGGGTGGGAAGGCCCTCGCGGACACCGCCCGTGACCCGGCGGATGCAGAGGCAAACGTTTTCGTTTATACTGCGCGCAATTTTTATTACCGCGGATTGACGACATGATCACCATCGGAACAGCACTTCGTCCGGGAGCAACGCGCGTGATGTTGCTCGGCGCCGGCGAACTGGGTAAAGAAGTCGCTATTGAATGTCAGCGTTTGGGGATAGAGGTGATTGCCGTAGACCGCTATGCCGACGCCCCGGCGATGCACGTCGCGCATCGCCATCACGTGATCAATATGTTGGATGGCGCAGCGCTTCGCGCCGTGATCGAGCATGAACGCCCGCACTTTATCGTGGCGGAAATCGAGGCCATTGCCACCGACATGCTGGTCACCCTCGAACAAGAAGGCCACCACGTGGTGCCCTGCGCTAACGCGACCCGGTTGACGATGAATCGGGAAGGCATTCGCCGGCTGGCGGCGGAAACGCTCTCTCTTCCCACCTCACACTACCGCTTTGCCGCCGATCGGGCGGCGCTTGATAAAGCGGTCGAGACCATCGGTTATCCTTTCATTATCAAACCCGTCATGAGCTCCTCCGGCAAAGGGCAAAGCCTGGTTCGGGACGTGGCACAGTTGGATGCCGCCTGGCAATATGCCCAACCCGGCGGCCGGGCCGGCGGTGGCAAGGTTATCGTCGAAGGGCTGGTGGCGTTTGATTTTGAAATCACCCTCTTGACCATCAGCGCCGTGGACGGCATCCATTTCTGCGCGCCCATAGGTCATCGGCAAGAAGACGGCGACTACCGCGAGTCCTGGCAGCCGCAACACATGAGCGCGCTGGCGCGCCAGCGTGCGCAGACCATTGCCTCTGAAGTCGTCACTGCTTTGGGCGGACAGGGTTTATTCGGCGTCGAACTGTTTATCTGCGGCGACGATGTTATCTTCAGCGAAGTCTCTCCCCACCCTCATGACACCGGCATGGTGACCCTGATTTCGCAGGACTTGTCGGAATTTGCCCTGCATGTCCGCGCTTTTCTCGGACTGCCGATCGGCACTATCCGCCAATATGGTCCGGCGGCCTCGGCGGTGATTTTGCCGGAGCTGCGAAGCGATAACGTCAGCTTTAGCGGCCTGGAGAACGCGCTGGCGGCCGGGCAACAGATTCGTCTGTTCGGCAAATCCGACCTTAGCGGCAAACGCCGTCTCGCCGCGGCGCCGACGGTGGAAGAGGCGGTGACGGTGGCGAAAGAAGCGGCTGCCGCGGTGCGGGTCACCGGTTAACGCCGTTCTACGTCCCCGGTCTTTGGCCGGGGAAAGCATCAGCGGGCGCTGATTTGCCTGTCGGCCCCGCACAGAAACCCCAGCAAGCCCATCACACCGGCGCACAGGCTACACAGCAGCAGCGGCCAATACCAACTTCCGGCAAGGTCATGCAGCCCGCCCATCAGCATCGGGCCAAACGCCGCCAGCAGATACCCCACACATTGCGCCATACCCGACAATGCCGCCGCCTGGTGCGATTCCGCGGCGCGCAGACTGATAAATGCCAGCCCCAAAATCATTGCCGCCCCGGTGCCGACGCCCAACAAGACGGTCCACACCACGACCCCGGCGGGCCACAGGGCCAGCCCCGTGAGCGATACCAGCGTAACAAGGCCGGTGGCGCAGGCAAGCAAGCGTTGGTCCTTCATCCGTGCTATCACTGGCGCCAGCAGGATACCCGGCACGGCAGTGGCGAGCTGCATCAGACCGTGTAACGATCCCGCATAAGCGGCATTATAACCCGCTGCGGTTATCATGGCCGGCAGCCAACCAACGGCGATATAGTAAATAAACGAGTTCAGGCCGAGAAACAGCGTGACCTGCCAGGCCAGCGGCGAACGCCAGAGGCTGCCCCGGTGCAGGCCGCCGCCCACACCCGGCCCGCCAGAATGCGTGTGTATTGCCACCTGCGGCAGCCAGCACAGCATCGCCAGCAGCGGCAACGTCGACATCACCCCCAGCGACAAACGCCAATTCCCCTGCAACCCTTGCGTCAGCGGCACAATGAACGCCGAACCCAGCGCGGCAACGACTCCCATTATGACGACATAGGCCGCGGTCATACCGGCAATACGCCGGGGAAAATCACGCTTTAATAAACTCGGTAGCAAAACATTGCCCACCGCTATGCCGGCACCGAGCACGAAGGTGCCCAAATACACACAGGCGATCTGGTCCACGGCGCGCAGCAGCGCACCGGCAATCATCACCGCCAGCGCGGCAAATAACGCCCGCTCGATACCCTGCCAGCGCGCAAACCGGGCCGCGAAGGGCGACACCAGCGCGAAGGCAAGCAGCGGTAAAGTGGTCAGCGCACCCGCCGCCGCAGTGCTAAGGGCAAAGCTCTCACGGATGTGGGTCACAATGGGCGCCACGCTGGTTATGGGTGTGCGCAGGCAGGCCGCTATCAATAAAATGCCGACGACCAGTAAAAAAACGCCCGGTCGCGCGGGGATGAATGCCGGGGGATGTATTAACCAAAAACGTGACTCCTGCTGTCATGAATGCCCGGCTACTTTACCGGCTTGCGCGGCGAAAAAATTGAGATAAAATGACGGAAAATTGTGATAAACGGCCAATTTGCCATGCTGCCGGCACCTTTAACCCATTATGAACCCGATCGGGATCGCAATCTGGCGACGGCGATGCGATTGGATGCCGTTCAGAGCGCGATGGAAACCCCTTTTCATCAGCATCGCAAAGGGCAATTAATCATGGCACTGCATGGCGGTATCACCTGCGAACTCACCGATGCGCTCTTGATGGTACCGCCCCATTGCGCGGTGTGGATCCCGGGGGATACGCCACACAGTAATCGCGCTACCGTCAATGCCCGCTTCTGCTTCGTGTTTGTGGAGCCCACCTTTCCGGGGTTACCGGCGCGAAGCTGTACGTTATTTATATCACCGCTGCTGCAACAGTTGATATTGCATCTGGCCGAGCTGCCGGGGGATTATGCGCCCAACTCACCGACCGGACATCTTGCCGTGGTGATGCTGGAACAATTGGCCAACATGCCGGAGGAGAACCTCTCATTGCCCTTTTCTTCCCATCCGCGCATTCGACGCATCACTGATACACTGAACCAGTCACCCGCCGAGCGCCGCACCCTTCCCGCATGGGCTAGTCTGGTCGGCATGAGTGAGCGATCGCTGGCCAGGCTGTTTATCAAAGAAACCGGCATGACCTTTGGCCGCTGGCGACAGCGATTACAACTGATTATCGCCATCCGGGAACTGGCGTCGGGCACCCGCGTGCAGCGGGTGGCGGAAAATCTGGGCTATGACTCTCCCTAGGCCTTTATCACCATGTTCAAAAAAGCGTTGGGGAAACCGCCCGGGCAGTATTTTGCCGACGATCGGCAGCAGGACGCGGCGCTTCCCGGCGGCGACGGTTAAACGCTGCACGTTTGAAAGGCCCGTCTATCGACGTAGGGCGCAGACGGGTATGTCAGGCGCCATCGTGGACCGGTTCGCCACGGCGCAATGATGGCGACGCTCGGGCTAAAGCACCGACCGTGACGACGCCGCCGCGCGCTCACGGGCAAGGCATTCGCCTGAGCAGACCCGGGCGGTGGTGATGGGGAAAGCGTTAGTCGCTGCGGGAGTGGCCCTCTGCTCCTGGCCACCCTCACTGGCCGCCGTGGTGACAGCGCGAAGGCGCGCCCGACCCTGCGGGCAAAAAAAACCGCGCCAGGATCGGCGCGGGTTTAACCGCCGTGCTGATTGACGGATAGGCGCCGCCGGCGTGATGAACAGGCGTGGTTATGCTTTAGCGCCGGCCGGCAACGGCATCTTTGGCCAATTGGGTGATGCGGGCATAATCGCCCTGTTCCAGCGCCTCATTCGGCACCAGCCAGGAACCACCGATGCACAGCACGCTCTTCAGCGCCAGATAATCGCGGTAGTTGGCCGGCGAAATGCCGCCGGTCGGGCAAAAACGCACCTGCGAGAACGGACCGGCGATCACCTGGAGGGCTTTCACACCACCGTTGGCTTCTGCCGGGAAAAATTTGAACTCGCGCAGACCATAATCCATACCCAGCATCAGTTCCGATACGGTGCTAATGCCGGGAATTAACGGAATCGAGCCGGCGGTGGCGGCTTTTAACAACGGCTCAGTCAGGCCGGGGCTGATGGCAAACTGCGCCCCGGCGGCCGTCACCTCGGCGAGCTGTGCCGCGTTCGTCACCGTGCCGGCGCCGATAATGGCCTCCGGCACTTCTTTGGCTATAACGCGGATAGCGTCCATGGAGCACGGCGTGCGCAGCGTCACTTCAAGGACTTTCACGCCGCCGGCCACCAGCGCTTTCGCCAGCGGAACCGCATGCTCAAGTTTCTGAATGACGATGACGGGCACGACCGGCCCCGAGGTCAAGATGGTTTCCGCGCTGGTTTTCCAGTTATTCATGTCTTGCTGACTCCTGTTTGCCTTCTATAAAATCACCCTGCCGCGCGCGTGGGCGCACGGCTGAAAAATCGGGGCGCGGAACCTGTCCTGACGACGGTTTGGCGCCGTCGGTTACTCGAACTCGTTCCACGAGCGTCCGTCGCGGGTAATCATCACGACAGAGGCAACCGGCCCCCAGGTACCGGCCTGATAAGGTTTGGGCGCGTCATTATCCGCCTCCCAGGCTTCCATGATCGAATCGACCCATTTCCAGGCCTCTTCCACTTCGTCACGGCGGACAAACAGCGCCTGAATACCGCGCATGGTTTCCAGCAGCAGCCGTTCATAAGCGTCGGCCAAATGTTCCTGATTAAAGGTTTCAGTGAAGCTCAGATCCAGTTTGGTGGTCTGCAGGCGATGTTTATGATCCAATCCCGGCACCTTATTCAGGATCTGGATATCCATCCCCTCGTCCGGCTGCAGACGAATGGTCAATTTGTTCTGGGGCAATTGCTGGTAGGAATCCCGGAACAGGTTAAGCGCCGGATTTTTGAAATAGACCACGACTTCAGAACATTTGGTCGGTAACCGTTTGCCGGTACGCAGATAAAATGGCACGCCCGCCCAGCGCCAGTTGTCGATATCAACGCGGATGGAAACGAAGGTTTCAGTGCGGCTATTTTTATTGGCGCCCTCTTCTTCCAAATAACCGGGCACCTTTTTCCCCTGCACGAAACCGCCGGTGTATTGACCGCGCACCGTGGTATCACGCACATTGCTGTGATCGATGGGGCGCAGCGAGCGCAACACTTTGACTTTTTCATCGCGGATACGATCGGTGGTCAGATCCGAAGGCGGCGACATGGCTATCATGGTCAGGATCTGCAGCAGGTGGCTTTGAATCATGTCGCGCATCTGACCGGCTTTGTCAAAATAGCCCCAGCGACCTTCAATGCCGACTTCCTCCGCCACCGTAATCTGCACATGATCGATGGTGCGGTTATCCCAATTGGAGGCGAACAGTGAATTGGCAAAACGCAGCGCCAGCAGGTTCAATACCGTCTCTTTGCCGAGATAATGGTCGATACGGTAGACCTGGCTTTCATTGAAATACTCCGCAACCTGATCATTTATCACCTGCGAAGAAGCCAAGTCGGTACCCAGCGGTTTTTCCATAACGACGCGGCTCGGCTTACTATTCAATTTCGCTTCACCCAGGCCCTTGCAGATAGCGCCGAAGGTGTTGGGTGGCATAGCGAAGTAGTTCACCGTTACCCGGGCCTGCTGGTCCAGTTTTTCACCCAGCCGGCTGAAATGCTTGGTCTCATCCACATCCAAATTACAGAAATCCAGCCGTGCGCTCAGCGTTTTCCATAATTTGTCGTCGATAGGTTCCTTCATAAAGGTTTCCAGCGCTTCGCGCACGACCTTGGTATACGCCTTGACGTCCCAGTCCGCGCGCCCGACGCCAATGATGCGGGTTTCCGGATGAAGCGAACCTGCCTTTTCCAACTGATACAACGAGGGCAACAACTTACGCCGCGCCAGATCGCCTTTCGCGCCAAAAATGACCAGATCACAGGCCTGGGCTATAGAGGTTACCGCCATGTTCTTATCCTCGTGCAGGATTTGTAATTTTATTACATCGTTAGGGTAATTTTTTTGACATCGACCGGTAAAACGTCAAAAATAATGCATTCGCCCCCTGTTTTTTGGCAATTATACCCGTCTTTGTTTTCAAAAGTGTAATTAATTAACAACATTGTGGTTGCCTTACCGCTTTGAAAGTTAGACACAGGTCATACTCTGGCAAAAAACACGTAGGGCCTCCCGGTTTCGCTGCCTTTGACTACCGGCTCGTAGTATATTTCATTAAATCGGTAATGATTTCTCCTTTGTGTGAAATCGGCAAAATCCATGAGCTATTCACTTCTGAACATGCTGGAAAAGATCAACACTCATCTGGAGTTACTGAGTAAATCCGAACGTAAGGTCGCGGAAGTCATCTTGCTCTCCCCTCAAACCGCTATCCATTCCAGCATCGCCATCCTGGCCCGCACGGCCGACGTTAGCGAACCAACCGTCAACCGTTTTTGCCGCCGTTTAGGAAGCAAAGGCTATCCTGATTTTAAATTGCATCTCGCCCAAAGTCTGGCGAATGGGACGCCGTATGTAAACCGCAATGTGGATGAAGACGATAGCGTAGATTCCTACCCATAAAATCTTCGAGTCCGCGATGGCGAGTCTGGAGCAGGTTAAAAACAGTCTCGATATCGCCGCGGTCAATCGGGCAGTGGACCTGCTTACCCAGGCCAAAAAAATTTCCTTTTTTGGCCTTGGCGTGGCGGTGGCGCATGATGCGATGAATAAATTTTTCCGTTTCAATATTCCGGTGGTTTACTCGGAGGATATCGTACTACAGCGCATGAGCTGCATGAATTCCAGTGAAGGCGATGTCGTGGTGCTGATTTCTCATACCGGGCGCACCAAAATGCTGGTAGAACTCTCGGCGCTGGCGCGGGAGAATGATGCGGCGGTTATCGCCATCACCTCGCCACGCTCGCCGCTGGCGCTTGAGGCCTCTTTGACTCTGGCGCTGGATGTGCCTGAGGACACGGATATGTTCATGCCGATGACATCACGTCTGGCGCAATTGACCGTGATCGATGTCCTGGCAACCGGCTTTACGCTGCGGCGCGGCGCAAAATTCCGGGATAACTTGAAGCGGGTCAAGGACGCCCTGAAAGAATCGCGCTTTGATAAAACGGAATTAGGACTTTAACGAAGGCATCCAGGGAAACCTTCGTGCCCTCTGCGGCGGCCGGGCTGCCGCAGAGGGCTTTTACCAGCAGGGATTACACGGCGCGGGGACCGGTCAAACGTCTGGCGCCCCGCCGGAGCAGTCTTTTTGTTGCAACAACACCATTGCCTAAGTCAACGGAGTTATCCATGTCCAGACGGCTAAGAAGAACCAAAATTGTCACAACCCTCGGCCCCGCCACCGATCGCGATAATAATCTCGAAAAAGTGATCGCCGCCGGCGCCAACGTCGTACGCCTCAACTTTTCACACGGCAGCGCAGAAGATCATCTTTTGCGAGCGCAGAAAGTGCGCGAAATCTCGGCCCGACTCGGCCGGCACGTGGCGATACTCGGCGATTTGCAGGGGCCTAAGATCCGCGTTTCGACGTTCCGTGAAGGGAAAATTTTCCTGAACGTCGGCGACAAATTCCTGCTGGATGCCTCACTTGGCCGCGGCGAGGGCGACCGCGAACGGGTGGGCATTGATTATAAGGGCTTGCCCGACGATGTGGTGCCCGGCGATATTCTGCTGCTCGATGATGGCCTCGTGCAGCTCAAAGTGCTCGAAGTCCAGGGTATTCGGGTTTACACCGAGGTTACGGTAGGCGGTCCGCTGTCCAACAACAAGGGCATCAACAAGCTTGGCGGCGGTTTGTCCGCCGAAGCGCTGACCGAAAAAGACAAAGCCGACATCATTACCGCCGCCCGAATTGGCGCCGATTACCTAGCGGTGTCCTTTCCCCGCACCGGCGAAGATTTGAACTATGCACGCCGTCTGGCCCGTGACGCAGGCAGCTATGCCAAAATTGTCTCGAAGGTGGAGCGCGCCGAAGCCGTGGCGACCGAGGAAGCGATGGACGATATCATCCTCGCCTCGGATGTGGTGATGGTAGCCCGCGGCGATTTAGGGGTTGAAATCGGCGATCCGGAACTGGTGGGTATTCAAAAGAAATTGATCCGCCGCGCCCGTACGCTTAATCGCGCCGTCATCATCGCCACGCAGATGATGGAATCGATGATAACCAATCCGATGCCGACGCGCGCGGAAGTCATGGACGTCGCCAACGCGGTTCTCGACGGCACCGATGCGGTCATGCTCTCGGCCGAGACCGCCGCAGGGCAGTATCCCGCCGAAACGGTGGCCGCCATGGCCAGCGTCTGCCTCGGCGCGGAAAAGATCCCCAGCATCAATGTGTCCAAACATCGGCTGGACGTGCAATTCGATAACATCGAAGAGGCCATCGCCATGTCGGCGATGTACGCCGCCAACCACCTGAAAGGCATCACCGCCATCATCTCGATGACGGAATCGGGCCGCACCGCGCTCATGATGTCGCGTATCAGCTCGGGTCTGCCGATTTTTGCCCTCTCGCGCCACGAACATACCCTGAATCTGACCGCGCTTTATCGCGGCGTGACGCCGGTCTACTTTGACGGCGACGGTGAAGGCGTGGCGGCGGCGACTCACGCCACCAATTTGCTGCGCGATAAAGGCTTTCTGGTGTCGGGAGACCTGGTCATTATCACCCAAGGCGATGTCATGGACATGGTCGGGACCACCAACACCAGCCGCATCCTGCGCGCGGAATAGTCGCCGGCAAACGCATCACGGGCCGCACCGGGCGGCCGTGATGCCCACCGCGGTGGGTCGTGCGCGCATCGCGCGCAGCGCTGATAGACGCCGCAAATAGTCATTATCGCGCCGGCCGCGTTTCATCGCGCGTTCTGCCATTGCCTGATAATGGATTTCCAGCACCGCCTCCAACTCCTCGGTGGCAAAGGATGGCGCGCGGGTTAGCCGCTGATGTTGCGCAATGACCATTTGGTCAGCATCGATAAAGTATATTCGCCCATCGTTGTCCACCAAAATATTTCCTATCACGTCGGCGTCATGCATAAATAATCCGCGCGCATCGAGCTGCATCAATGCTTTGGTGCGCAGCGCATTCCCTTCCTCGTCGTCAAACAGATCTTCTAACGTACTGCCGGCGATATATTTCGTGACAAGCACGTCCACCGGATCGCCGTGTTTGTTGGTCATCACACCGGAGCGGGCAAAATCAGGCTCATCATTGGCCCTGTTGAGGTAATATTGGGTGCGTACGGGATGGGCATTTGGCAGCGCCGCAAAATCGATCCAGACCTTATCTTTGTTACGGGGAATTTTCACCACAAACGCGCCAATTTTAAAGGCCGACCCATAGGATCCCCGTCCAATCTCCTTCCCTTTGGCGATGACGTGTCGATTGATGGATTTGCCCTTGATTTGTCCCAAAAAGCGGTCAATAGCGGCGATGTGATTGCGGTGGCCCGCTGCCAGGGCACGCGCCGACTGTGGCGGAAAAGCACAGGACGCCACCGGAGCGTTATCGGACGCCCGGACCACCAGGGCGGTGGCTGGCGCTGCTTTGGCCCGCTGTTGTTTATAGTGCTCATAATGGCGTAAAAACGATCTCGCATAGTGTTCGTGATAAGGCTCACTCCCGCTCCGGGCAGCGCGCAAGATAATTTCGCCGTTATTTTCGTTAAAGAGCCTTTCTTTCAGAAAATCGATCTCCTGCTGATTAAGTATCGTCCGAGTAATAGGTTTCCCGGCATAGATAAGTGTTAAGGTGTAAACATCATAGCCATTATTTTTCCACGCGATACGGTAATGCCGTCTATGCTCCTCCCTACTGTGATCCATCATTTTCATAAGACCAAAGAGCGGCCGCCAGTGACTTTCTATGGTCTCATCCCATAAAGATTTAGGATTATCATAACAAAGCAATTGATAAATGTGCTTATAATATTCTATTTTACTTTTTCCAGAAAAGATACGCCTGCAAAAATCGGTGAATTTCGCCCGGGCGCTGAAAATACAGTGACCATCGTCAGCCGTCATTAAATCATCAATCCGTTCACGCGATATCCTGGCCGTATTTCCACGGGTAGCCAGCGTGATATGCGATCCTCCCATAACACCTCCCCAGTTGCGCGACTGCGCGCTTAATAGCCATTAACAGGGCGGCGTGAAACGCTGAAGGCTTCAGCCAGCGTTCTCGTCTGACGGGCGGCGCCCTATATCAGCGGCTTACAGGCCTCAGCCTGACTGCTTACACCTACCGATGAATAAACGTGCTGGTACAGTCTACGATATTGATCTTAAGGTACAGCGATAATAACGGTAAAAGAGTAAATAAATTAACTCGATAATAATCATTACCGGCACCATTGACTTTTATCAGTCAAGACATAAATGAAACAACAACAAAATTAAGGTTACCTTTGACATCCAGCTTTATTTCCCTTCAACATTGTTTTCGTTTACCGCTTTAAGGAAATTACCATGCGTCAATACCTGATTATTCCCTTATGCCTGCTATTATCTATCGGCATGCTCACCCAAAAAATATCCGGTGGCCATAGATGCGATTAGCGCCACCAAAGCGCAGCATATTATTAATGATGTGCAAATACATGAACAGGAAAGCCGTGGGGAATTAATTGAGCTGGTATCACAATCTTTCCTCGGCACGTCCTATCAGGCCAATACCTTAATTGGTTCAGCCACCGGACCCGAAAAGTTGGTGGTGGATTTCAACGGCGTTGACTGCTTTACCCTGCTGGATTACGTACACGCGCTGAGCCAATCGTCCAACAAGGCGGATTTTCTCGATCAATTGGTAAAAACCCGCTACAAAAAAGGCAAGGTGTCTTTTGTAAACCGCAAGCATTTCTTCACGGATTGGTTTGCAAGCCAGCCACGGAATGCGCGGGACGTCACCGCCGAAATCAGTCCCAACGCCAAGGTGATCCACAAGCAACTGAACCTGAAAGCGGACGGCGGTCGGTTTATTCCCGCCATCGGCGTATTTGAGCGCGACATCACCTACATTCCCGCACAAGCGTTGGACCAGAACGCGCTTGATGCTATCCACACAGGCGACTATATCGGCATTTATTCCAAACTTGACGGGCTTGATGTTTCCCATGTGGGCATAGCCATCCGCAAAGGGGATCAGCTCTATTACCGCAATACCTCATCTTTGCAGCGCAACCGTAAAGCGGTAGATACCCCGTTTATGGATTACATGCGCAATAAACCCGGGATCGTGGTATTGCGCGCCTTATAAAACCTGACGCGCCGCTTCCCCCGTGATGAGACCAGGGCGGGGGTCCGGCGCTGGCCCCCGTGGCCTAAGCCGGCGTACTCCCCATACCCTTTGCGCCCTTTTCTACAGCGGATCCCATGTCTTTGCGCGCCTCTGGCTGTGCCTTTGCATCAGGCAGAAACTTCAACCCTCTTTAAACCGCCCCGGATAATTCCGCCGCCTTCCCCGCACACCCCTTATTATTGCTGTTGAATAAGGGATTATTGCCTACGTTTACCGACGCCGCAGCAGGGGGTATCCCGGGCCAGGTACCGCCCTGCCCGCGACAGGATCACGCTTACGCCCCTGCGGTAGCGTCACACTCGGCGCGCAAGGCGCAGGCCTGCGCCTGCCCGAAGTAAACCGAGACTCAACGATCCCATGATTGATAATGAATCTCATTACTATTCATAATAAAATCATCGTTTGCAACCACTCGACAATTTGGAATAAAAGATGGAAATAGTCAGAAAAAATAGTCTGGAAGAAATCAACGGTACCATTCCCGTCCCGGCGGGAAAAAGCGGAGTTTTTAGGAAACTGTTTGCTTTTTCAGGGCCCGGCGCATTGGTCGCGGTAGGCTATATGGATCCCGGTAACTGGATTACCTCTATTCAGGGGGGCGCACTTTATAGCTACCTTCTACTGTCGGTGATTTTGATTTCCAGTCTTATTGCCATGCTGTTGCAGGTCATGTGCGCAAAACTGGGCATTGTGACGGGGATGGATTTAGCGCAGGCCACGAAAGCCCTGGTCGGCAAACGCACCGCCGTCGTGCTGTGGATCACCACCGAATTAGCGATCATCGCTACGGAAATCGCCGAGGTTATCGGTAGCGCCATCGCTCTGAATTTATTGTTCAAGATCCCGCTGCTGCTCGGGGTGATTATTACCGTGCTGGATGTTTTTCTGCTTTTGGCCTTGATGAAATTCGGCATCAGGAAGATCGAGGCGCTGGTCTTTACCTTGATCGCCACTATATTTGTTATTTTTGCCTATGAGGTGGCATTGTCCAATCCCGACCTCGGCCAAATCGTGCGCGCGTTCATCCCGCAAAGCGATATACTCACAGCGCAGGTGGCGGGCGGCGATTCCGCTTTCTTTATTGCGCTGGGTATAGTCGGCGCCACCGTGATGCCACATAATTTGTACCTGCATTCTTCTATAGTCCAATCGCGCCAATACGACCGCAGCGATGAGCAGGCGCTGAAAGAAGCGATCCGTTATGCGACCATTGATTCCAATGTGCAGCTTGGCTTCTCATTCATTATCAATTGCCTGCTTCTTATCCTCGGCGCCGCGCTGTTTTTCGGCAAAAATCCGGATGATATCGGCCGCTTCGCCCAGCTGTACGACGCCCTGCAGGATCACACCATGGTCGGCGCCATTGCCAGCTCTACCCTGGCCACATTGTTCGCGGTCGCGCTGCTGGCCTCCGGTCAGAATGCCACTATCACGGGGACCTTGACCGGGCAAATCGTTATGGAAGGGTTCATCAATTTCCGACTACCGCTGTGGCAGCGGCGCATGATTACCCGCCTGATTGCCATTATGCCGGTTGTAGGGTGTATTTCTTGGTGGGGAGATAAAGGGGATGTGGTTGAGAAGCTGCTGGTCTACACCCAGGTCTTTTTGAGCATCGCCCTGCCGATTTCAATGGTGCCGCTGCTGTATTTAACGTCCTCCAAAAAACGCATGGGCAAATTTGTCAATTGCACGCCGTTTATTGTCCTCGGCTGGCTGGCGACCGCGGTATTGGCCGTATTGAATATTCAACTCATCATCGAAACAGTGCAAATGCTGTTCAATTGAGCAGCAGCGCGTCGGCGGGCCATTGCCTGGCCGCCGGTTGCGCGCAGGCGCAGCGCCCGTCCGCAGCCGGCGGAGGAGAGTCTATCAGCGCGACGGCCGTTTATAGGGGTTGGGATCGCCGGGCTTGCGGGTTTTAAGGAGTTTCAACACCCAGGTGTACTGTTCCGGATTCGGGCGAACCAGTGTTTCCACCGCTTCATTCATACGCCGCGCCACAGTGGCCTCATCGGCGTCCGTGAGATCCGCCATCGGCGGCAGAAGATGAATATGCAGCAGGCTGGTGTTGCCGTCATAGACCGGGAATAATGGAACGACGGTAGCGCGGCAGACTTTCATCAGGCGGCCGATAGCCGGCAGCGTCGCTTTATAGGTCGCAAAAAAATCGACAAATTCACTGTGCTCAGCGCCGTGATCCTGATCCGGCAGATAATAGCCCCAATACCCCTGACGCACCGAGCTGATAAAAGGTTTAATGCCATCATTGCGGGCGTGCATACGGCCGCCGAAACGCCGTCGCACGCGGTTCCACATGTAATCCACCAACTCATTGCGCTGATTATGGAACATGGCCGCCATTTTCTGGCCGTGCGCCGCCATCAGCATCGCCGGCACGTCCACCGCCCAGCCGTGAGGAACCAAAAAGATGACATTGCGCCCCTCTTCCTGCAGGCGCTGGATCAATTCGTCGCCATGCCAGCGCACCCGCGCCAGGACCCGCTTGGGATCGCGACAGGCCAGTTCGGCCATCAGAATGGTGGACTGTGTGACACAGGCGAACATGTCGTCAATAATTGTTTCCCGCTGCGGCGTGTCAATTTCCGGCAGGCAGTAGGCCAGGTTGACCTGGGCGCGAAAACGCGCTTTGTGCGCAACGCGGCCCACCGCCCGGCCCAGCGCGCCCAAAACAGGATCGCGCAGCCGCGGCGGGATCCAGGCTGCTGCGGCAATAGCGCCAATTCCCAGCCATACGCCCCAGTAACGTGGCGCATAGAATGCGCTTTTAAAGGTTGGGATAAACTCGGTCTGTCCCTTTTTTGTCTTTTCCATGCCTTTCTCACTGCTGTTAAGCGCGCCCATACTGCGGTTGACCGCATTATAAAGAAAAAAGCAGCCGATGCAGGATCGGCTGCTGAGGGCGTCATATCAATTTAACTGCAGCTGGGGCAGCATTTGTTTGACCTGGGCAAGATACTCGGCGCGATCGCGGCCGGTCAGGCCTTCGGTGCGCGGCAGTTTGGCGGTCAGCGGATTGACCGCCTGCTGGTTAATCCACACCTCATAGTGCAGATGGGGACCGGTGGACCGGCCGGTATTGCCGGACAGGGCGATACGGTCGCCGCGCTTCACTTTCTGTCCCGGTTTCACCAGCAGTTTTTTCAGGTGCATATAGCGGGTCATATACTGACGACCGTGACGGATAGCCACATAGTTACCGGCGGCGCCGTCGCGTTTGCTGACCATCACCTCGCCGTCGCCTACCGCCAATACCGGCGTACCGACCGGGACGGTGAAATCAACGCCGCGGTGGGGCGCAATGCGCCCGGTAACAGGGTTAAGCCGGCGCGGGTTGAAATTGGAGGAGACGCGGAATTGTTTCACGGTGGGAAAGCGCATAAAACCCCGGGCCAGCCCAGCGGCATCGCGATTATAGAATTTACCGTCATCCGCACGGAAGGCGTAGTAATCCTTACCGCCGCTACGCAAGCGCACGCCGAGCAATTGGCTTTGGGCGCTCTTGCCGTCCAGCATTTCTCTCGAGGTCAGAACCGAGAACTGATCGCCTTTACGCAGCTTGCGAAAATCCAGCTGCCACTGCAGGGTTTTGATCACCGCATTGATATCGCCGCCGGTCAGGCCAGCGGCGCGGGCGCTGGTGACAAAACTGCCGTCGAGCTGGCCGGTCAAAGTCGTATTGCGCCATTCGCCGGTCATATTGGCGATACTTTCCTTGAAGCCGCCGTCAATGCGGTCATAGGTGCGCGTCTCGCGGCGGGAAACATCCCAGGTCAGGCGCTGTAAATCGCCGTCGGCGGTCAGCGTCCAGGAGAGGGACTGGCCTATCTTCAGATTGCGCAACGCGGGATTTTGCCGGGCCAGCGCGGTGACGTCGGCAATATCGATGCCGTACTGGGTGAGGACGCTGCTTAGGGTATCGCCGGTGGAGATGACGTATTCATGCACGCCTGCCTCCCCTTCCACGCGTTCGTCCAGCTCATCCTTAGGAATATCTTCGTCGGTGTCCGGGGTTGTTTGATCGAGCGGTTCACTGGCCTCAGGCGCCAGCTCGCGCAATTGGTGGTCTTCCAGCGGAATGATACGGCTGTTGGGCTGTTCCACTACCGGGGAATAAATATAAGGTCGCCAAACGGCGACGGCCAGTGTGACGATGGTTAACGACCCCAGCATGAAGCGGTGGGGTCGCGGCAGATGATTAAACGCCAGGGCGAAAGAGCGGGCTATCTGCTGCACTAATGACTATCCTCATGTGTTCTTTTCCAGGCAGCTCACGTACTGGTTCGACAGTTGCAACAGGAAGCGCGCGTAGCTTTCCTTATCCAAAGCGATACCTATTCCCAGCGGCTCCAGGGTGCCTATATGCACGTTTGTCCCGCGGGCGACGGCGTTGATAACGGCTGGCCTGAATTGTGGCTCAGCAAAAATACAGGTTGCTTTTTGCTCAACCAACTGTGTTCTGATTTTATGTAAAGCCTGCGCGCCGGGCTGTATTTCGGGATTGATAGTGAAATATCCTAACGGCGTCAGGCCATAGTATGTTTCAAAATACCCATACGCATCGTGGAATACGTAATACCCTTTAGCGCGAACGGGTGCCAGCATTGTAGCGATATTTTTGTCATTTTTTGTCAAGACACCCTTGAAAATGCGCAGATTATCGTCCAAAAGTTGTTTCTTTTCGGGCATTAACTCCACAAGACGGTCATGTATCGCCTCGGCCGCGCGCTCAGCAATAGTCGGCGAAAGCCACAGATGCATATTATATTTTATATTCGCCGTGATGGTGACCGTGCTCGCCGCCCTCATCAGCGTCATGCTCATGATTTTCATGCAATTCTTCGCCACCTTTTTGCAGTAGCGGCATGACGGTCGGTAGACTGGCGAGGGTAATACGGCGGTTAGCGGGCATCGACAAGGCGGGACCCGATAAAAATGCTTCCAGTTCCGGCCCGACCCAGACCAGCACATCCGCTTTTTTCAAGCGCAGCGCATCCGTCGGCCGCAGCGCGTAATCATGAGGGGACGCGCCATCGGGCAAGATCACCTCCACCGGCATCACGCCATCGGCAACGGCGGCGGCGATAAATCCCAGCGGACGCACAGATGTGACGACCGCGGCCTGGGCATGTACACCGGCCATCACCCCCAATGCGGCACCCAATAAGGCGAAACGACAGGTACGATAAACAGGGCGCAACACGGCGGCGAAAAGGGACGCGGGCATGGCAATATTCTCATCAGTAACGAAGCGGATTGTTATGTTATAATAACACGGCAATTTAACAACCGTAATCATCATGACCGACTTGGTAGCCCTTGAACACATCGCCGTCGCCTTCGGGCGGAAAACGGTACTGCACGATATCTCATTTACCCTGCGCCACGGACACATTCTCACCCTGCTCGGCCCGAACGGCGCCGGTAAATCGACGCTGGTGCGGGTAGTGCTCGGCCTTATTGCGCCCGATGCCGGCACGATAAGGCGTCAGCCCAAACTGCGCGTGGGTTATGTGCCGCAAAAAATTCATCTTGACCCCACGCTGCCGCTGACGGTCGAACGCTTCATGCGTCTGCGTCCGGGGGTGAAGAAAAGCGATATTGAACCGGCGCTCGCACGGGTGCAGGCGCAGCATTTGCATCAGGCACCGATGCAGAAGCTATCCGGCGGTGAAATGCAACGGGTGCTGCTGGCGCGCGCCCTGCTCAATTCACCACAACTCCTGGTGCTGGATGAGCCCACTCAGGGCGTGGACGTCAACGGTCAGGTGGCGCTGTATGATTTAATCGACAACCTCCGCCGTACGCTCGGTTGCGGCGTATTAATGGCGTCCCACGATTTACATTTGGTGATGGCGAAAACCGATGAAGTGCTGTGCCTTAATCACCATATCTGCTGTTCCGGTACGCCGGAAGTGGTTTCGGCCCATCCGGATTTTATCGCCATGTTCGGCTATCGTGAATCATCGCAGCTCGCCATTTACCGCCATCATCACAATCACCGCCACGATTTGCAGGGCGAGGTCATGCCGGCCGCGCAGCCGCACGGAGAGTGCCGCCATGCTTGAATTATTGCTGCCCGGCTGGGTTGCTGGCCTGCTGCTTTCGCTGGCGGCGGGTCCGCTCGGCGCCTTCGTGGTCTGGCGCAAGATGTCGTATTTTGGCGATACCCTGGCGCTGGCCCTTGGACTGGTGTGGCTGGAACGCTTTCCGCAATTGGCTATCGACACTCTGCTGGGCATTCTGGCGCACGGGTCGCTCTCCCTGGGCCTGGTGGTGGTCAGCCTGATGCAAGGGGTGCGGGTAGACCTGATGGCGTACCTGTTTGGCGATTCGCTGGCGGTCACGCCGCAGGATATTGCGCTGGTGGCCGTCGGGGTCGCGGTGGTATTGACGCTTATCCTGTGGCAATGGCGCACGTTATTGTCCGTTACCATCAGTCCTGAATTGGCCCACGTCGATGGGATCCGCCTGCCCCGCATCAAGCTGCTATTGATGCTGGTCACAGCGCTGACCATCGGGCTGGCGATGAAATTTGTCGGCGCATTGATAATTACGTCGCTGCTTATTATCCCCGTCGCCCGCCGTTGCGCGCGCAGCCCGGAACAAATGGCGGTGGGTGCCACGTTGGCCAGCGCGCTGGCGGTCACCGGCGGCCTGGCGTTTTCCGCGGTCTACGATACGCCGGCCGGTCCGTCCGTGGTGCTGTGCGCCTCAGTGCTGTTTCTGCTCAGTCTAACGATGAAAATCCGGTCGTGACCCCCGTTCGCACGGCGCAGGTCACCTCGCCGCCGCGCGGGTCAACGGCGCGATAAATCGCAGGCCGCGGGATCGCCGTGCGGCGTTATTCGGGATCGCCGCCGTGTCCCTCAAGCCCGAAATGGCGGTAAGCATGCACGGTGGCGATGCGTCCGCGCGGGGTGCGTTGGATGAACCCCTGCTGAATCAAAAACGGCTCCAGCACGTCCTCTATCGTTTCCCGTTCCTCGCCGATCGCCGCCGCCAGATTGTCCAGCCCGACCGGCCCACCGACAAATTTATCGATAATGGCCAGCAGCAGCTTGCGATCCATGAAATCGAACCCTTCGGTATCGACGTTCAGCATGTTCAGCGCGCTCACCGCCACGTCATCGGTGATGTGGCCCGCAGCCCGTACTTCGGCGAAGTCACGGACCCGACGCAGCAGCCGGTTGGCGATGCGCGGCGTACCGCGCGCCCGACGGGCGATTTCCCGCGCGCCCCCCTCGGTAATATTCAGCGCCAGACAGGCGGCGCTGCGGCTGACGATGTGCTGCAAATCCCCCGTCTGGTAAAACTCCAGCCGCTGCACAATGCCAAAGCGATCGCGCAGCGGCGGCGTCAGCGAGCCGGCGCGGGTGGTGGCCCCCACCAGAGTAAACGGCGGCAGCTCGATTTTAATTGAGCGGGCGGCCGGCCCCTCGCCTATCATAATATCCAGCTGATAGTCTTCCATGGCCGGATACAGCACTTCTTCCACCACCGGCGACAGTCGGTGGATTTCATCAATGAATAAAACGTCATGGGGTTCGAGATTGGTCAGCATGGCCGCCAGATCGCCGGCTTTTTCCAGCACCGGACCCGAGGTGGTGCGCAAATTGACGCCCATCTCATTGGCGACAATGTTCGCCAGCGTGGTTTTACCCAGCCCCGGCGGCCCCGAGATCAAAAGATGATCGAGCGCGTCGCCGCGCATTTTCGCCGCCTGGATGAAGATCTCCATTTGCTCGCACACGTGCGGCTGGCCGATATAGTCTTCCAGTTTTTTCGGTCGGATAGCCCGGTCGATGACCTCTTCTCCGGTCACCGCGGCGGCGCTCATCAGTCGATCGGCTTCTATCATCCTCTACCTCACAGCGCAACGCGCAGCGCATCACGGATTAGCATTTCACAATCAGCGCCGGCGCTCGCTACTTTACTTACCATCCGGCTTGCCTCCTGCGGTTTATAACCCAGCGCCACCAGGGCGGCCACCGCTTCACTCTCGGGATCGGCAGGCATGGCCGGCGCATCGATGGCGGCAGGGATCTCGCCCGCGCCCTGTGGCGCAAATAGATCGCCGGACAGGCCTTTGAACTTGTCCTTCATTTCCACCACCAGCCGTTCCGCAGTCTTTTTACCGACGCCGGGCAATTTCACCAGGGCGTTGATTTCCTGGCGTTCTACGGCGCTGACAAACTGTTGCGCCGACATGCCGGACAAAATCGCCAGCGCCAGCTTTGGCCCGACCCCGTTGACTTTAATAAGCTCGCGAAACAGCACCCGCTCCTGCTTATGGATGAAGCCAAACAGCAGCTGGGCGTCCTCACGCACCACGAAATGGGTGAAGATGACCGCCTCCTGGCCGGTCTCCGGCAGGGCATAGAAACAGGTCATCGGCATAAAGACCTCATACCCTACCCCATGGGTTTCCAATAGCACCTGCGGCGGCTGCTTTTCCAGAATGATGCCTCTGAGACGTCCGATCACCTCGACCTTCCTTAATGCGTCAGGTAGTTACTTATGATGGTTATGCTTATAACATAATAAAGGCTGGATGGATATCCAGCCTGAAGGTTAACACGCCACCGCCGACGGCTAACGCAGCCGGCCGCGCGCCAGATTCAGCCCGCCGCTGCCCATGCGCAAGGCATTCTGGCTGACGTGGCAATGGGTGATGGCGATAGCCAACGCATCGGCGGCGTCCGCATGCGGGTTGGCCGGCAGCGTCAAAAGAGTACGCACCATATGCTGCACCTGACTTTTTTCCGCTGCACCACTGCCTACCACCGTTTGTTTAACCTGCCGCGCCGCATATTCAAACACCGGCAGATCCAGATTCATCGCCGCCACGATAGCCACGCCGCGCGCCTGACCCAGCTTTAACGCCGAGTCCGCGTTCTTGGCCATAAAAACCTGCTCTATCGCCAGGCAGTCGGGCTGAAACTGAGTGATGATTTCGCTGACGCCAGCATAAATCAGCTTCAGACGCGCGGGCAGATCATCCACTTTGGTCCGGATACAGCCGCTCCCCAGGTAGGTCAGTTTACGCCCTTCCTGCCGTACGATGCCATAGCCGGTAATGCGCGAACCGGGGTCGATGCCCAGAATCACCGTCATGCCGCTGCCGCCCGGCGCATGAGATAAGACGGGAACGCGGTCATCACAGGGTTGCCGCCACCTCGTCGGAAATCTCCCCGTTGTGGTAGACTTCCTGCACGTCATCGGAGTCTTCCAGCATGTCGATAAGGCGCAGCAATTTCGGCGCGGTCTCGGCGTCCAGGTCGGCGCGGGTCGACGGGACCAGCGCCACTTCCGACGCTTCCGGCGTCAGCCCGGCTGCTTCCAGCGCGTCCTTCACCTCGCCGAAAGCCTCAGGCGTGGTGTACACGTCGATCGCCCCGTCATCATAGGTGATAACGTCATCGGCACCGGCCTCGAGCGCCGCATCCATGATGGTATCTTCGCTCAGACCCGGCGCAAAGGAAATGACCCCTCTTTTGGTGAACAAATACGACACGGAGCCGTCAGTGCCCAAATTGCCGCCGGTTTTGGTAAAGGCGTGGCGCACTTCGGATACGGTACGGTTGCGGTTATCGCTCAGGCACTCCACCATGACCGCGGTACCGCCCGGGCCGTAGCCCTCGTAAATGATGGTTTCCATCTGCGCGTCATCATCACCGCCCACGCCGCGGGCGATAGCGCGGTTCAAGGTATCGCGCGGCATGTTATTGGCTAATGCTTTGTCCACCGCTGCGCGCAAACGGGGATTTGAGCCGACATCGCCCCCGCCCAGACGGGCGGCGGTGACCAGTTCGCGGATGATCTTGGTAAAAATCTTCCCGCGCTTGGCGTCCTGTGCGGCTTTACGATGCTTGGTATTGGCCCACTTACTATGACCTGCCATATTTCTCTCCGAAAAAAGCCTTTTCAGGCCGGATGAATAACAAATTCTTCAATCGCCTGCCGGTTACTCCAGGATTTGGTCAACGCTGCGGCGTCCGCGGCGGCCATCCAGCGCCAGCATAAGATGTTCGCTTAACACGGGCGCCTGCTCACAGGGTAGCGTCAAACAGAACCAATATTCTGTATTGTGCGTCACTCCGGGGGCGTAACGGTGGCGAAAATGACTAAAAATTTCAAACTGAATACAGCGCTGGCAATCGGCGAGCGTCAGCCCGCCGGCGGTCACATCGAAACCGGTTTCCTCACGGACTTCCCGCCGCGCTGCTGCCGCCGGAAGTTCGCCGGCATCAATACCGCCGGTAACCAACTGCCAGAATGCCGGGTCGTCCCGGCGTTGTAACATCAGTACCCGCCCGCTGTCGGCGGCAGAGATAACCACCAGCACCGAAACCGGGCGTTTATAGGGCATTATGAGCGACCGTTTTCCATGGCCTCCCGCCCCTTGCCGACAACCCCAATCGACAGGTCGGCGAGTGCGTCGGCATTGCCGAAACTGGGCGCTTCGGTCATCAGATCCGCCGCTGCGGTGGTTTTCGGGAACGCGACAACATCACGGATATTATCGGTACCGGTCAGCAGCATTACCAGCCGGTCGAGGCCAAAGGCCAGACCCGCATGCGGCGGCGTGCCGTATTTTAACGCATCGAGCAGAAAGCCGAATTTCTCCTTCTGTTCCTGTTCGTTGATGCCCAAAATGCCAAACACCGTTTGCTGCATGTCGCCGCGGTGGATGCGCACCGAACCGCCGCCGACCTCATAACCGTTAACCACCATGTCGTAGGCGTTGGCCACGGCCGACGTCGGCGATGCGGCAAGCGTTTGGGCATCGATATCCTTTGGTGCGGTGAACGGATGATGCATGGCCGCCAGGCCGCCCTCCCCGTCTTCCTCGAACATCGGAAAGTCGACGACCCACAGCGGCGCCCAGCGGTCGGTTACCGTGAGCTGCAAATCCAGGCCCAGTTTCAGACGCAGTGCCCCCAGCGCATCGGTGACGACGTTTTTGCGATCCGCGCCGAAGAAAATGATATCGCCATCGGCGGCGCCGGTGCGCACCAGGATCTGTTCAATCACCTGCGGCCCCAGGAATTTCGCCACCGGGCTTTGTACCCCTTCCACACCGGCGGCGCGCTGGTTTACCTTCATCCACGCCAGCCCTTTGGCGCCGTAGATTTCAATATATTTACCGTATTCGTCAATCTGTTTGCGGCTCAGCTGCGCGCCACCGGGCACGCGCAATGCCGCAACGCGGCCCTGGCTGTCGTTGGCAGGGACCGAGAACACCTTGAACTCCACGTCCTTGACCAGCTCCGCCACGTCTACCAGCTCCATCGGGTTGCGTAAATCCGGCTTGTCGGAGCCGAAACGGCGCATGGCGTCGGCATACGTCATTTGCGGGAAGACGCCCAAATCAACGCCGGTAATCTCGCGCCACAAATCGCGGATCAGCCGCTCCATCACCTCCCGCACCTGGGTTGCGGTCATGAAAGAGGTTTCAACGTCTATCTGGGTGAACTCCGGCTGACGGTCGGCGCGCAGGTCCTCATCGCGGAAACATTTTACAATCTGGTAGTAGCGATCGAACCCCGACATCATCAGCAATTGCTTGAACAGCTGCGGCGACTGCGGCAAGGCGTAGAATTTGCCTTTATGCACCCGGCTGGGCACCAGATAATCGCGCGCACCCTCCGGCGTCGCCTTGGTCAGCATCGGTGTTTCAATATCGAGAAAACCTTCGGCGTCCATGAAGCGGCGGACGAAACTGGAGATGCGCGCCCGCGTTTTGAGGCGCTGCGCCATAACCGGGCGGCGCAAATCGAGGTAGCGGAATTTGAGCCGTTGCTCTTCGGTGTTATTCTGGTTGCTATCGAGAGGCAGAGGCTCAGAGCGGTTAATGATGGAAAGCTCGGTGGCCAATACTTCAACGGCGCCGGTCGCCATGTCGCTATTGACCTGGCTGTCCAGACGGGCGCGCACGATACCGGTCAACTGCAGGCAGAATTCATTGCGCAGCTCGGCGGCGCGGGCAAAGGCATCCTGACGGTCGGGATCAAAAAATACCTGCACCAGGCCTTCCCGGTCACGCATGTCGATGAAAATCAGACCGCCCAGATCGCGACGGCGGTTAACCCAACCGCATAACGTCACTTCCTGGCCAACATGTGACAGGTTCAACTGTCCGCAATATACAGTACGCATTAGAATATCCTTAAAATTCAGCCCGTCTGCGGGTGCAGGAATGGGTCAAAACGAGCTGTTATTCATCAATGGCTGCGCCCGGCGCGGGCGAGCCGGCGCCGAGTCTGTGCCCGGCATTACCGGCCGGCGAGTGCCACTGCACGGGCCGGCATTTGAAAGGCGGTCATTATAAAGGAATTTCAGGCACAGCATAAGCCCGTCTGCGTTGCAGGTACGCCGGCCGGTGAAATTAGCGTTTCGTCTCATAAATATTAACAAAATTGATCGTGGCGACACTGTCACTTCAGGCGTGGAGTAACATACTCTGGGCTGACCGGCGCGGCCGACCCGCCGCTGCCGCGCATCATTCACTCACGGAGACCCGCATGTTAAAGCTCAATCCTTCTCGTAGCGCCCTGGTACTCATCGATTTGCAGGAAGGGATTTTGCCCTTCGCCGGCGGCCCGCACAGCGCCGCGGACGTCGTCAAACGCGCGGCCGAACTCGCGCAGGGTTTTCGTGACGCCAACGCGCCGGTATTTTTGGTGCGCGTGGGCTGGTCGGTCGATTTCGCCGACGCGCTGAAACAGCCGGTGGATAGCGCCAGCGGCGGTATCCTGCCGGCGAACTGGTGGGACATTCCCGCCGATCTCAAGGCGCAGGACAGCGATATCCGCATCATTAAACGCCAGTGGGGCGCCTTTTATGGTACCGAGTTGGAGATGCAGTTGCGCCGGCTCGGGATTGAAACGATTGTGCTGGGGGGGGATTTCAACCAATATTGGCGTGGAATCCACCGCGCGTAATGCCTGGGAACTGGGCTTCGAGCTGGTGCTGGTGGAAGATATTTGCAGCGCACACGATAAGGCCCAGCACGACGGCAGCTTCCAGCATATCTTCCCGCGCCTTGGCCGGGTGCACCACAGCGCGCAAGTGCTCGCCGCCCTCGCCGGGTAACCCCGGGCGGGCGGTCAATCCGCCTGGGGCCGGAGCGTCGGGTACGCGGCCGGCCCCGTTAACACGGAGATGCTATGCTTTATATCGGCCTGCCCCAGTGGCAGCACAGTGGCTGGGGTAAATATGGCTTGCGCACATTGGCGGATTACGCCCGCCATTTCAACTGCGTAGAGGGGAATACCACGCTATATGCGCTGCCCGATGCCGGGCGGGTACGCGAATGGCGCGCCATGACGCCGGAAACCTTTCGTTTTTGCTTCAAGTTCCCCGCCACCATCAGCCATCAGGGCGGCCTGCGCCATTTCCAAGCGCCGCTGGCGACATTTTTCGCCACCCTGGCGCCGCTGGCGGATCGCATTGGTCAATACTGGCTACAGTTGCCGGCGGCATTCAGCCCGGCGGACCTGGAGAACCTCTGGACCTTTCTTGACGCGCTGCCGGCGGATTTTCATTACGGCGTGGAGGTCCGCCATCCGGAGTTTTTTGCCAAGCAGGACGAGGAACGTGCGCTGAATCGGGGCCTGCAGCAGCGGGGCGTCAATCGCGTTATCCTCGACAGCCGTCCGGTCCATGCGGCCCTGCCCACCTCGTCGGCATTGCGCGCCGCCCAACAGCAAAAACCCCGGCTGCCGGTGCATGCGGTGGTCACCGCCGACCGGCCGCTGGTGCGCTTTATCGGCGCCGACGATCCCGACGATAACGTTGCACTGTTCCAGCCGTGGCTGGCGCGTTTGCCTGACTGGCTACAGCGGGGAACGCCATTTTTGTTTATTCATACGCCGGATATTGCCTATGCGCCGCCGCTTGCACAGCGGTTGTGGCCAAAACTGGCAGCAGAAATCCCCGCCATTGGCCCGACGCCGCACTGGCCACAGCAGGAAACGCTCTTTTGAGCGGGCAAAACCCTGTGAACCACCCGTTTTTTTTGCGACACTGCCGGCGACTCAGGCTATTATTTCGCACGCGAAAAGCAGGGTAGATAAGGGAGTACTGTTAGGATGGTAAGCGCGCTATATGTCGTGCTGTGCGCATTGTTGCTGATAAAATTATCGCTGGATGTGGTCAAGCTCAGGACCCAATACCGCGTGGCCACCGGTGACGGCGGATTTTATGAATTACAGACCGCTATCCGGGTACATGGCAACGCGGTGGAATATATTCCTATCGGCCTGATTTTATTGGTCCTACTGGAAATGAACGGCACGCCCAACTGGACCTTGCACATTTGCGGGCTGATGCTGATGGCCGGGCGGCCGATGCATTACTATGGCCTGCGGACGCGGGAATATCGCTGGCGGCGCGCCGGCATGAGCGCCACCTACTGCTCGCTGGTGCTGATGATACTGCTGAATCTCTGGTTCATGCCCTGGGATGTGGTGCTGAGCTTGCAATAACGCGGCCACCCGCTCCCGCGCGGGACACATGCTTTATCGGCACTTTCTGATAGAATAGGCGTTTTGTACAACGACGCCTATTTTGCCATGACCCATCGTGATGACCTTTTCTCAGCGCCCATTGCCAGTTTGGGCGACTGGACTTTCGACGATCGCGTCGCCGAAGTCTTTCCCGATATGATCCAGCGTTCCGTACCCGGCTATTCCAATATCATTTCGATGATCGGGATGCTGGCAGGCCGCTTTGCCCGTCCTGGAACGCAGATATATGATCTCGGCTGCGCCCTCGGCGGCGCCACGCTCGCGATGCGCCGCACTATCAGCCATGGCGATTGCCGCATTATTGCGGTGGACAACTCGCCGGCGATGATTGACCGCTGTCGGCGCCATATTAGTGCGTTTCGCGCTACGACACCCACGGAAATCATCGAAGGCGACATTCGCACAGTGCCCATTGAAAACGCCTCGCTGGTGGTGCTGAATTTTACCATGCAGTTTCTCGAGCCGGCGCAGCGGCAAACCTTGCTTAATCGCATTTATGCCGGGCTGAATCCAGGGGGCGCATTAGTATTATCGGAAAAATTCAGTTTTCAGGATCAGCGCATCGGCGGGCTGTTGTTCGATATGCATCATGATTTCAAACGGGCCAACGGCTATAGCGAATTGGAAATCAGCCAGAAACGCAGCATGCTGGAAAATGTGATGCTCACCGACACGGTAGAAGTGCATAAACAACGCCTGGCCGAGGCAGGCTTCGGTCATGCCGAGCTTTGGTTCCAGTGCTTCAATTTCGGTTCATTGATTGCCATTAAACCGGAGAGCGGGCAGTGAGTCAGTTTGCCGATTTTTATCAGCTTATCGCCAAGAGTCCTCTCAGCCATTGGCTTAATACCCTGCCCGCGCAGCTTAGCGAGTGGGAGCAAACCTCCCAGCACGGCAAGTTCAGTCAATGGTTTAACGCGGTGGAGCAGCTGCCAATGCTCACCCCCGCACGTCTGGATCTGCTTCACGGCGTTGAGGCGGACTGCGATCCGCCACTGTCCGCCGGCCAGCAGGCGGGGATCGCATCTCTACTGCGCCAGCTGGTGCCCTGGCGCAAAGGCCCCTTTTCCCTGTATGGCGTCAGTATTGATACCGAATGGCGCTCGGACTGGAAATGGGAACGCGTGCTACCACATATCGCGCCGCTGGCCAGTCGGCTTATTCTGGACGTCGGCTGCGGCAGCGGCTATCACCTGTGGCGCATGGTGGGCGCCGGTGCTCAGTTGGCGGTCGGGATTGATCCCATGCAACTGTTCTATTGCCAGTTCGCGGCGGTTCGTAAGCTGCTCGGCGGTGATCAACGGGCGCATCTGCTGCCGTTGGGCATCGAGCAGTTACCGGCGTTGGCCGCCTTTGACACCGTTTTTTCCATGGGGGTACTGTACCACCGTCGATCGCCGCTTGATCATTTGCTGCAATTGAAAAATCAATTGGTCAGCGGCGGTGAATTAGTGCTGGAAACGTTGGTCATTGAAGGCGACAGCCAACAGGTATTGGTGCCCGGTGAGCGCTACGCCCAGATGCGCAATGTCTACTTTATTCCTTCCGCCACCGCGCTGGTAGGCTGGCTGGAAAAGTGCGGTCTTGTCAACGTCCGTCAGGTGGATATGTCGGTCACCAGCACCGACGAACAACGACGTACTGCATGGATGACCAGCGAATCTCTGGCGGATTTCCTCCATCCCGACGATCCGCGGCTGACCGTGGAGGGCCACCCCGCACCGCTGCGCGCGGTCATCGTGGCGGAGAAACCCTGACGTTTGAGAGCGCGCACCTTCAACGCGGCGGCGCAGACCTGAGGGATCCGTGCTCGCCCCCCGGACGATAGCGCTCGCGGGTACTTATCGAATGCGATGATAGTCTCGCGTGGTCACAAACCTTGGGGTGAACGGGGATAAAAAAAAGCCCCAACAAGGATTTGGGGCTTGGTACTTGCAAGCATCACGTGGGTTTAAGCGTGTGCGCGGCAAAATTGCTTGTCATGCCGGACGCGTCGCAACGGGCAACACGGTCAGCGCGTGTTTCATGTTGGCTACCATCTCACTGTCTACACGGTAACGGCTAAATTCATCCGCTTCGCTGTCGGCGCTCATGCTGACACCCGCTTTACGGTAGCGCATGCCGGAGGGGACAAATTGCCCGGCGGAGCTGTGCAGCTCCTGGATGCCGCTTTGCACAAATTTGTGCAGGTTGGTCAACCGCACGCCCGCCCCCGCCATAATGATTGGACCACGGCTTAGCTCGGTCAGTTCCCTCAATAGGGCTAAACCCGCTTCAGCGCTTTGCTGCTGACCGGAACTGAGAATGCGGGCTACCCCCAAATCGGTTAACTGCCGCAGCGCCTGATAAGGATTAAGACACATATCAAAGGCGCGATGAAAAGTGACGTCCATAGTACCCGCAAGGTGCATGATGCGCCGCATACGCGCCAGACTGACGTGGCCGTCTGCATCGAGCAGCCCAATCACCAATCCCGGAAAGCCCATATCGCGCACCTGCGCGACGTCATTTAGCATTACCTCGAACTCGGCGGCGCTGTAGCAAAAATCGCCGCCGCGCGGACGGATAATGGGGTGGACCGGCAACGCAACGCGATCGCGCACCGCCTGCAGCGTTCCAAAGCTGGGCGTCAATCCCCCTTCTTTGGGAGCACAACAAAGCTCAATCCGGTCCGCGCCCGCTTGCTCAGCCGCTATGGCGCACTCCGCGCTATAGCAGCAAACTTCCAGTTTTGGCATGGTATACTACTCCTTTCTTGACGGCCCTCATCACTGGCATAGCACACTATGCCAGCAAACGGCGGCGTTTCTTGTTTTTCAATTGTGCAGGGAAATGACCATGGCATTCAACTTCGATGAATGTATCGACCGACGTCACAGCGATAGCTATAAATGGCAAAAGTACGCCGGGCGGGATGTCATACCGCTGTGGGTGGCCGATGCAGATTTCCGGTCGCCGCCCTGTATTATCGAGGCGTTGCGCGCCCGTGTCGATCATGGCGTCTTTGGTTACGGATCGCCGCCGACAGCGCTCAGCGACATCTTTATAGAACGGATGCGCGAGCGCTATCAGTTGGACGTCAAGGCGGAATGGCTGGTGTTTCTGCCGGGTCTGGTCAGCGGCCTGCATCTGGCGGTCCGTGCGCTGACCGAGGGCGGCGGAGGCGGTTGTTATTCCTAACCCTATTTATCCGCCGTTCCGCGCGGCCGCCCGTAGCGCAGGCCGTCCACAGCGCCTGGCGCCGATGCGTCTTGCCAACGGGCGCTGGTGCGTCGATTTCGCCGCCGCAGATCCGGCGCTCTCAGGCGACGAACGCCTGCTGATGCTCTGCAATCCCCATAATCCCGGCGGCACCACCTATCGCCGCGAAGAGCTTATGCAGCATCTTGCCTTTGCACAAACGCACGATCTGCTGGTGTGCTCCGATGAAATCCATTGTGATTTATTGCTGACCCCGGGGATGCGCCATATCCCCTTCGCCTCCTTGAATGAGGATGCGGCGCAGCGCAGCATTAACCCTTATGTCGCCCTCAAAGAACTTCAATATCGCCGGCCTGGGAGCGTCGGTGGCGGTCATCCCGAACGTGCGTTTACGTATGAAATTCGCCGCACAGCGCGCGGGCGTGGTGCCGGCGGTGGATGTCCTGGCGCTGTGCGCCGCCAACGCCGCCTGGCGCGATGGTCAAGCCTGGCTTTCACAGCAGTTGGCCTACCTGCGCGGCAACCGCGACCGGCTGACGGAACGCCTGCAAGAAATGCCCGGCCTGACGCTGGCAGGCCCCGAGGCAACCTATTTGGCCTGGATTGACGCCAGCGGTCTGGACGTGGACAACCCGCCCGCCTTCTTTGAACAGGCGGGCGTCGGTTTGTCCGCCGGCGCTGATTTCGGCGACGGCCGCTTTGTCCGCCTCAATTTCGGCTGTCCCAGAACGGTGCTGGATACCGCCCTGGATCGTATGGTCCACGCCTGCCAACATCTCCGGCGGGCATAGCGCTCCTCAGCCCCTGGGCCGTTAAGGATGCTCGGCGATAACGATATCGCGCAGGGCGTAAGGGTGAAATTTCACGGTGACGCGCCCGTCGCTGACCGCCAGCGTGGGATTGGCTAACGTTTCCGCCTGAGCCTGCGGCTGGCTTTGCTTGATGCGCAGATTCGGCGAGGCCAGCGCCTCATCCGACAGGAGCGCCAGCGCCCGCGCAAACAGGGTGTCCGCCTCGCCCGGCAGCACTATTTCGACATGTTCCCATCCTTCATGGGGATAACGCCGCTCGCCGGGCCAGGGTAACTCGATGCAATGGATAGCCTGCACGCCTAAATTCAGCGGCGTCGTCAGTTCAAACAGCGCAATCTGACGGCCGCTAATTTCCGCTTCATGCAAAAGATGGCCGCATTGAGAAAAACCTTGATACCACCGCTGTGCCGTGACGTCTTGATGACAGCGCACCGCAATATGATCGATAAGAAAAGCTTCTGGCAAAATACCCAATCTATTAGTTAATGCATATAGTTCCGCTTCAAAACGCGGAAAATCGATTTTCAAATCCAATAATTGTGGAACGTCGGTCCAATTCATTTTTCTTTATCCTTAATTGTCTTTCCAACTCTCATCGCCCCAGCCGTCTCACCCGGTGTGCCGCGCCGGCCGCCGCTTCGTTCGCCCGGCCAAGGACGGGACTCGGCGCAATAGAGTATTAAGATTAATCTGTTTATTTGCAAGAGGGCATTAAATGACAAATATTTATCCTGCTTAAGCCACAGCGTAATGCGTAGCCTTAGTTGCTGACATTAAACTTACACAAAGCAGGTTTATGTCATATTTCAATGCGGTGACAAGCGTAAAAGATAGGTATTTTCTGAAAGCGCGTTGGCTGGATTGTGCGCTTGCGTTATATCGGCTATTTTAGACTCCTAAATAATCTAAGGTATATAAAATGCTATTATTAACTTTATGCCTGTTGCTGGTTATTGTCGCCGTATATTCCATTATCCAGCATTTACGCAGTAAAAATCGCAATCAGCTCGGCATGTCACGCAAAGAACGCCGCCGCTACAGATAACCTTTCTCGCTTCCCGCGGCGCGGCGGGCAGCCCCGTCCCTTTTTCTTCCGCATCCACTGAATCTGTCATTCCGCTCTACTGACTCCCGCCACCGATTATGGTATAAGCATGGTTTATTTTTCGGATCTGACCACCGTGGCCGCCCGGTTACGGTGGCGTAGTCAGGTTGCCAGGGAATGTCAGCGCTCTGCCTGCCTCCCGCCCATGCAATAAAGGTATTCCGGTGAACATCCACACTCTTCTCTCAGAAAAAATCCAGCAGGCGCTGGTGGCCACAGGCGCGCCCGCCGACTGCGAAGCGCAGGTGCGCCAGTCGGCGAAGGCTCAGTTCGGCGACTATCAAGCCAATGGCGTCATGGCGATTGCCAAACAGCTCGGTCTGCCGCCCCGCAAGCTGGCGGAAAACGTCGTCGGTTTGCTGAAATTGGACGGTATCGTCCGTAAAGTCGACATCGCGGGTCCCGGTTTTATCAATATTTTTCTCGAGCCGAGCTGGTTGGCAAACCACCTTGCCGCGGCCCTTTCCTCTCCGCGACTGGGCATTGCAAGCGTCGCGCCGCAAACCATCGTGGTGGATTATTCCGCGCCCAACGTCGCCAAAGAAATGCATGTCGGCCACGTGCGCTCAACCATCATCGGCGATGCCTCGGTGCGCACGCTGTCGTTTTTGGGCCATAACGTTATTCGGGCCAATCACGTTGGCGACTGGGGAACGCAATTTGGCATGCTGATCGCCTATTTGGAAAAGGTACAGGACGGCGGTGAAGCGGAAATGCAGCTCTCAAGCCTGGAGAGCTTCTACCGCGCCGCCAAGCAGCATTACGACGAGGACCCGGCGTTTGCCGAGCGCGCCCGCGGCTATGTGGTGAAGCTGCAGGGCGGCGACGAGTATTGTCGGCGCATGTGGCGCAAACTGGTGGATGTCACCATGGCGCAGAATCAGAAAACCTACGACCGGCTTAATGTGACGTTAACGCGTGCGGACGTCATGGGGGAAAGCCTGTACAACGACATGCTGCCCGGTATCGTGGCGGATTTGAAAGCGAAAGGGCTGGCGGTAGAGAGCGAAGGTGCCACCGTGGTGTTCCTCGACGAATTTAAAAACAAAGAAGGCGAGCCTATGGGCGTGATCATCCAGAAAAAGGATGGCGCTTTCCTGTATACCACCACCGATATCGCCTGCGCCAAATACCGCTATGAAACGCTGAAGGCCGATCGGATTATTTACTATATCGATTCACGTCAGCATCAGCACCTGATGCAGGCCTGGACTATCGTGCTCAAGGCCGATTACGTCCCTGAATCGGTACCGCTCGAGCACCACATGTTCGGCATGATGTTGGGCAAAGATGGCAAACCGTTCAAAACCCGTGCCGGCGGCACAGTAAAGCTTACCGAGCTGCTGGACGAGGCGCTGGAACGCGCCCGTCGCCTGGTTGCCGCCAAGAACCCCACCATGGACGCTGAGGCGCTGGAAAGGCTGGCGCAGGTGGTGGGTATCGGGGCGGTGAAATACGCCGATTTATCGAAAAGCCGCACCACTGATTACGTTTTTGACTGGGATAATATGCTGAGTTTTGAGGGTAACACCGCGCCCTATATGCAATATGCCTATACCCGCGTCGCCTCGATATTCAAACGCAGCGGCCAGGATGAGCAGCAGCTCACCGGCGACATCCGCTTGGAGGCGGAACAGGAAACCCAGCTGGCGGTTCGTCTGCTGCAGTTGGAAGAGGCCATTGCGACCGTGGCACGCGACGGCACGCCGCACGTGCTCTGTGCCTATCTGTATGATTTGGCCGTGCTGTTCTCCGCTTTCTACGAACACTGCCCCATCCTGAATGCCGAGAATGCGGTGCTGCGGCAAAGCCGCCTGCAATTGGCGCTGCTCACCGCGCGCACGCTAAAACAAGGGCTGGATCTGCTGGGTATTGAAACCGTGGAACGGATGTAGCTGACGCTTAACGCCCGAAGCGTTAAGCCGTTTGTCGGCGCAGCCCCGGCCAAGCCGCCGGTCCGCCTGATGCGGACCGGTTTTTTTTTGGCTCATGCCAACGCTTATCGCCTTTCAGGACCTGCTGGGGTTTGCGTGATTTGGGCATGCCGAGGTTCAATGTGTCGGCATGCCAGGGTTCAGAGTATCGGCATACCAAGGTTCATTGTCTTGGGCATGCCGGGGGCTAGTGAACCTGCACCGAGCGCGCGAAGTGGCGTGGTCGGAATCCCACCAGCCACAGCGTGGCGAAATAGACCATCCCGCCCACCGCAACCACGCCCATCAGCCGCAGCAGCCGCCAGGGCATACTCCCTTGCGACCAGTCAGGCATCATCATCAGCAGCCCGATAAGCGCCGCCGCCATGATAATGACCGCCAGCAGTAGACGGCAGAAAAAACCGAGCCATCCCGGCTGCGGCACAAAAAGCTTTTGCCGGCGTAATTGCCAGTACAAGAGCGCGGCGTTAAGGCAGGCGGCCAGGCCGATGGACAGCGACAAACCGGCATGCTTTAGCGGACCAATAAAGGTCAGGTTCATTAATTGCGTCATGAGAAGCGTAATCATCGCCACGCGTACCGGCGTTTTGATGTCCTGCCGGGAGTAAAATCCGGGCGCAAGCACTTTGACCAAAATCAGACCGACCAGGCCCACCGAATAGGCGATCAACGCCCGTTGCGTCATCAAGGCGTCAAAGGCGGAGAATTTGCCGTACCGGAATAGCGCCACGGTCAATGGATGCGCCAGGATCCCCAGCGCCACGGCGCTGGGAAGCGCCAGCATAAAGCATAAGCGCAACCCCCAGTCCAGCAGACGGGAGTATTCATCGTGATTGCCGCGGGTAAAGCTACGCGATAGCGAAGGTAGCAAAATGGTCCCCAGCGCCACGCCGAGCACCCCGGAGGGGAACTCCATCAGGCGGTCGGCGTAATACATCCACGACACCGAGCCGGAGACCAGAAAGGAAGCGAAAATGGTATTGATGATAAGGGAGATTTGGCTGACGGACACGCCGAGGATGGCCGGTCCCATTTGCCTCAGCACGCGCCAAACGCCGGCGTCGCGGAACTGTACTCTGGGCAGCACCAGCATGCCGATTTTCTTCAGGTGCGGCAGCTGATAACCCAATTGCAGGACGCCGCCGGCCACCACGGCCCAGGCCAGCGCCATGACGGGCGGATGGAATAGCGGCGCCGCCAGCAGCGCGAAACCTATCATGCTGACGTTGAGCAAGGTCGGCGCAAACGCCGGCACCGAGAAACGGTTCCAGGTATTAAGGACCGCCCCCACCAGCGAGGTGAGAGAAATAAGCAAAATATAGGGAAACGTGACGCGTAACAGCGCCGTGGTCAGGGCAAATTTCTCCGGCGTATCGGTAAACCCCGGTGCGGTGATCATAATGACCCAGGGCGCGGCCAGCATACCGGCAACGGTGACCAGCGCCAGCACCAGCGTGAGCAAGCCTGCGATATAGGCGACGAATACTCGCGTCGCTGCATCGCCCTGCTGGCTCTTGTACTCCGCCAGAATGGGAACAAACGCTTGTGAAAAGGCCCCTTCGGCGAAGATACGCCGCAGCAGATTGGGAATTTTGAAGGCAACGAAAAAGGCGTCACTTGCCATACCCGCGCCAAATACTCGCGCGACGATGGCATCGCGGATAAACCCCAAAACGCGGGAAAAAAGTGTCATGGAGCTGACCGCTGCCAGCGATTTCAATAAATTCATGGTGTTAATTTTCTGTTCCGCCTGGACGCCGTCGACCTGAAGGTGGCGCACCGTCCGGCAAATCTTGAGCCTTATGGGTGCGCTTAGTCTACCCTGCCCGGAGAAAATCGCCACTGTCCGTTGACGCCGCCGCCATCGCGGCGGGTATGAGGCGGTCTCTTGCTCTGAGGCACTCTCTTACTCTGAGACGGTCCCTTGCTCTGAGGCGATCTCTTGCTCTGAGACGCTCTCTTGCTCTGAGACGGTCCCTTACTCTGAGACGGTCCCTTACTCTGAGACGGTCCCTTGCTCTAAAGCGGTCCCTTGGTCTGAGGCAGTCACTTACTCTGAGGCGGTAATAGGCCAACGGGCATTGCAGCCTCACCTCCGATGCGGGCATCAAGCTCTATGCCGCCCGGCCGCGGTCGTCACGACGCGGCCCCCCGCTCGCCGGCCGGGATTGGCAGGGCTATGCCCGACCTTGTCCCGAACGACGTGCGTGCGTCAGGCCCCGCGTTCCGCCAGCAGTCGCTCAATCCACCACTGCGCGCTGATGCTTTCCTCGCCGCTCAGACAGGTGGGTGTCTGGTTCGCCGCGCAGTCGATAAAGTGCTCTACCGCACCGGTAAACCCGCGCTGGGTTAAAATCGTCTGCCAGGCGGGGACCGGCAGCTCCCCAATGGTGCCCGCGCGTTCCCATTGAAAACGGCGCATCTCTTCAACCCGATAAAGCGCACCGCGGGTGACGGCGGTAACGGTTTCCCGCTGACTGCCCGCCTGGCGGTGCATGGCGGTGGTGACCACAGACAATCGCCGCAGCGGAAAGCGTGCTCAGCATACAACAGCTGATCGGCCGCATTGGTCTGCACCAGACCGCCGGACAGCGTCGGCGTGCCGCCCGCCAGCCACAATGCCGTGTCTACCACGTGCAAATAATCATCCAGCAAGGTAAAACGCGTGTCCTGCGGTCCGACACTATCGCTGCGATGTTTGTCCATGCGCAGCGAAGCGCCGTGCTGCATATCCTGTTTCAGACGCTGGTAAAGGGGCGCGAAACGTCGGTTAAATCCCACCATTAAAATCCGCTGATGCCGGGCGGCTAACGTCAACAGCTGTTCCGCTTCCGCCAGAGTCGCCGCCAGCGGCTTATCCACATACACATGCCGGCCACGCTGCAGCAGATCGCTCACTACCTCATAATGACTGTCGGTACTGCTATGGACAAACAGGGCATCACACTGCTGGGCCAGTTCCAGTTCATCGACCCGAGCATAATAGGGGATGCGATAACTGTCGCAAAGCGGCTGCGCCCGCTGCTGATTGGGTGAAAAGGCGCCCACCAGACGCCAGCGGGCGGCGTCGCTCAACAACGGCAAATACACTTTCTGCGCAATGCCGCCCAAGCCGATAATACCAACGCGTAATGTCATACCCCTCCCTTGAGGCATCAACGTCCGGGCGTCCATCCGCTGTGGGTGCAGAACAAAATAATACGCGCTGCCCTGGCGATGCATTTCGTTGATCATTCCCAAACGCGCCTGCCAGCCGGAGGGATAACAATGACTCTCGTCGCGAATCGGCTCCCAGGGTTTGAGGTAATCCCGATTGGCCGCGTAGTACTCCGCCAGACGGTAATCGTCCCGTTCATTGGCCAGACGGACCACCAGCCGGTCGGTGACCAGTCGCACCTTTGGCGACGCTGAGCGATAGCCAAACATCTTTCCTCCGCCCTCCCGTTTTACCTACTCTCACCGGCGCAGAGGTCGATTCTGAGGCAGCAATGGCCACGTATTCGATCGCCTTGAGCCTCATGCCGCGTTTTATGCTGACCGGGGCGCTGCGCCACTTATAAACAATAATATAATGGTGATAATAAAGTATATAATTTGCTAATTCCGCGCTATTAAAAAATATCATCCCTAAGCACACTATCGCTAAACAAATATTCCGGTCAGAATAGGCTGTCCTCATAGCCTTTGTTGCATCTTAGGGCGGAGCATGTCGTCGGTCTCGCAAGCTCGGAGCTTGGGTAAATATTTTCTGTTAATGGATAATATGCTGGTGGTAATGGGCTTTATGTCGTCTTCCCTCTCATTTCCATCCGTTTTGTTGATCAACTCGGCTGGGCCGCGCTGCTGGTGGGCATTGCGCTGGACCTGCGACAATTTATCCAGCAGGGGCTGGGGATTTTTGGCGGCGCCTTCGCCGACAGACTGGGGGCGAAGCCGATGATTATCGCCGGTATGCTGATGCGCGCCCTGGGGTTTGTCTTGATGGGCATCGCCGATGAACCCTGGCTGCTATGGCTTTCCTGCGCGTTATCCGCGCTCGGGGGCACCTTGTTCGATCCGCCCCGGACGGCGCTGGTGATTAAATTGACGCGTCCGTGGGAGCGTGGCCGCTTCTATTCGCTATTGATGATGCAGGATAGCGCCTGCGCCGTTATCGGCGCGCTGCTCGGCAGTTGGCTGTTGCGCTATGATTTCAAGCTGGTCTGCCTGGCCGGCGCGGTGCTGTTTGTATTTGCCGCCATCTTCAATGCCTGGTTGCTGCCGGGTTATCGCATTTCCACCTTGCGGGCGCCCATGCTGGAAGGGATGCGGCGGGTGCTGCGCGACCAGCGTTTTGTCACCTACGTACTGACCTTGACCGGTTATTACATGCTGTCGGTGCAGGTGATGTTAATGCTGCCGATTCGAGTCAATGAGGTCGCTGGACAGCCGGCGGCGGTGAAATGGATGTACGCTATCGAAGCAGCTCTGTCGCTGTCGCTGCTCTACCCCATTGCCCGCTGGAGCGAAAAGCGCTTCAGGCTGGAAACCCGGTTGATGGCGGGACTGACCGTTATGCTGTTGAGCCTGTTTCCCATCGGTCTGATTGAGGATCTACGCGCGCTGTTTATGTTAATCGCGCTATTTTATATTGGCTCAATCATTGCCGAACCCGCGCGTGAAACGCTGGGCGCCTCGCTGGCGGATAACTGCGCCCGCGGCAGCTACATGGGATTTAGCCGGCTGGGCCTGGCGTTGGGCGGCGCTATCGGCTATAGCGGCGGCGGCTGGCTGTATGATGTCGGCAACCGGCTGTAAATCCCTCAGCTGCCGTGGTTCATGCTGGGGCTGATAGGCTTTATCACGCTGCTGGGCTTATATCGTCAATTCCAGCAGCGTCCTATCGAGCCCGCGATGCTCAACGGCCGCGGCGAAGGCTCCTGACCGCGCATCTGGCCTCGGCGAGCCCTCGTCTATGCGGCGCTGCGGTTGATCCCACGCATAATGTTATCCATACTTTATTTTCAAAGTACCCTGTCGGCGCAATAGGCGCCGATACACCACGGGAGGATGCCGACATCATGAAATTATACATCTATGAGCACTGCCCTTTTTGCGTCAAAGCCCGCATGATTTTTGGCCTTAAAAACATCCCCATCGCGCTGGAAGTACTGGCGAATGACGATGAGACCACCCCCATCGCGATGGTGGGTCAGAAAATGGTACCGATCCTGCAAAAAGAAGACGGCAGTTTTATGCCCGAAAGCATGGATATCGTGCATTACGCCGACCAGCTTGACCGGCGTCCGCTGTTGACCGGTCCAACCCAGCCCGCCATCGGCAAATGGCTAAAAGACATGAGCGACACCGCCCAGCGTCTGTTGCTGCCGCGGTTCGTGCGCGCAAGTCTGGAAGAATTCGCCACCGAGCAGGCCCGCCAGTATTTCATCAAAAAGAAACAGGCCAGCATGGGGGATTTTGCGCAATTGTTGGAGCACACGCCGGGTTTGGTGAAAAAAATCAGCCAGCAGCTGCTCGAGTTGGATCCGCTCATAAAACAACCCAATGCCTGCAACGGCGAATTGTCTGAAGACGATATCCACCTGTTTCCCTGGCTGCGTTCGTTGACCATCGTCGCCGGTATTGACTGGCCTACCCGCGTCGCCGACTATCGCGATAATATGGCCAAACAAACGCAGGTCAACCTTCTTTCCAGCATGGCACAATAGCCTGCGTGGGTAACGCCTCGCTCGGGGCGTTTCCATCCCGACCCCGCCGCATTTATGGTATGCTTGGCCGGCCTCGAAGTGAGGACGTAACAAGTATGAGGAAGGAATGAAACAAGGTAAACGCTTTGCGCTGGCGGCCTGCTGCTGAGCAGCTGTAATAAGTTGACGCATTACAGTCTCAGCGAACAGAAAGTGAACGACTATTTGCAACAGCATAATGACTTTCACAAATCCATCGGTATTCCAGGCCTTATCTCGGCCGATATCGTCTTGCAGGATCTGCACAGCCAGATTGGCAGGGAAGAGCCCGGCAAGGTGACCTTGGCCGGCAACGCCCGATTCAATGTCGTTTCTCTGCTCGGGTCGCAGCAGGCCGACGTCAAGCTGACGCTAAAAGCGCAGCCCTATTATGACGTCGAACAGGGCGCTATTTACCTCAAAGAGATGCAGTTGGTCGACTATCAGGTCAATCCGGAAAAACTCACCGGCACGCTGCGTACGCTGGAGCCTTATCTGCAACAGTCGCTAAAAAGCTGGTTTGATACCCAACCGGCCTATCGCTTAGACGCCAGCCGCAGCAAAAGCGAGGCGCTGGCGAAAGGGCTCGAAGTCAAGCCCGGCGAGCTGGTCATCCCTTTCACCCGCTGATCCCGCGGCGACAGGCCCGGCGGGCGCTCCGGCTGTCGCCATGAGCCAAATTGCCCCCACGTCGTGGGCGCAGGCAGTACGGGACGTAGAGGTAAACAGATAGGAATCGTCGTCCAGGGCCATCGCCGCTCTTACCGCAAGACGCAGACGCCGTGCAGGCCACCGAGCTGATTGACTCGTTAAGGCGTAAGCTATTTCAGAACATGTCGCCAGTGATTGCCTACCCCCTGACGGTTATCACAGCACACTACTCTTCTTGCTGTGCGTTCTCCCCCAATTCATCGCGTAACTCTGGCAGCGCTTCCCGACACAGGATCGCCAACGCACGATAAAATTCTGTACCGGCATGGGCTTCCACTTTGCCAAGAAAGCGTTCGCTCCAGGTCAATAGAAAACGGTCAAACAACTGCCGCTGTGCTTCGGTTTCGTCCTGCTGCGCCTGATCTTCAAGCCAGGAACCCGCCAGCAACAACGCGCTAAAATGATCGGCCGGGTTCTCGCCGCAGGGCATCGCGCGCGCGAGTAGAAAAGCGCGGATTTCGCTTTCATCCGCCTCAAGCCAGGCGGAGCGGTAGGGCGAGACCTTGGGAGCATCGCCGCAAAACAGCGCCGTAAAATCCCGCTGTAGTGCGTCGGGCAGACAATCCTGCTGCATGCGCGTAAGCAATGCATCTTGTTTCAGCGGCCAGTGTTCGGCCAGCTTATTCTGCGCGATGAGCGCCAGCAGCGGCGCCAACACTTCATCCTGCGGCTGACGGTAAAATAAGGTGCCAAGCACCCGGCACACCAGCGAAAAATCATTCATTTTATACCCATAGCGGTTAATCGGCGCAGACAGTGTCATAGATTAACCCAATGCGCAATGCCGCCGCCCCCCGGCGCAGCAAAAAAAATCGTTAAACGCCTCTGATCCGGCTAAGCGCCATATCGGAACCGCGATGCAGGCCCCGATCCCTGCGCCCATCGTGCATTGGCGAGGTAGCGAAACGTTAGCGCGCGACGTCAAGGCTCGTCGACGCCATTTAGCGCCGTCAACCGCGGAGCGAACCTTTAGGCATTAATTGAGCATGAAGAACAGCAAAAAAGGTTAATTAATAATTTTAGTCCAGTTTAACAAATAACATCCGGGTACTATTGGGCGGAAAAATCCTAAATTACATCACGATTTCTTAGCTATTTAACGTCAGATTCCCGGTCATTTTTCGTGGCCGGCGATAGCGAAACTGAGGATTTTGATCGCACGGTGATTATTTCATATGGCAATACCCATAGGATAATACTCAGATGTTTTATGTAAAATGGATGAAATGAACGACAGGCCGATGATGGCTTTCATACTGCCTCAGCCCAATAACGCACAATGAATATCACTAATGAACTGAACACAGACAGCATAAAACACTACCCATTATCTTTCATTGCCGATAAATCACGAAGTGGAACGTGAAATTTCACTTACTTGTCGAACGAAGAGACGTAAGCGTTATCAATGCGCGCGTTAATTTCATGAATGGCGTGAAAACATTAAAAATCATTAAGTTGAATATTTTATATTTAATTTCACACTTTCAGCCAAAAACCGATTGCAAAATAATTTTTTTAAGCCGACTATGTTCGCATAAATATCATACAAAATCGTCTTGCTGTCATGGTAAATCCACACCGATCTATCAGCAGCGTCTGAAAAGTAAGAAGGATAATTTGACGGGGAAATTAAGAATTATTACCCTAACAGCTTACCAAGCCTTCTACTAACTTTGATTAGCCTTCACAACCCTTCATCTTCATAGGAGGATTTATGTATCGTTACGCTTAAAAAAATGAAAATCATGTCATCTAATTAAATTAATTGAGTTTTCATTTTCATGTATAGCTTATGAGAAAGCATTACGATAAGAAAAAAAATATCTGAGGTACTTTTAAATGAAACTTACAGAAACTATTACCGTCGAGAACCTTGATGTAAAAGTCGCCCCTGATCTGCACACCCGGCTTCGTTGGAAAGAGTACCAAATATTGAGCCTATTGGTAGAAAACTCACCCAAAGCTGTCACGCGTGGAGAGTTTGTTAATCAAATCTGGAAAGGTACCTATTGCTCTGATTCCACTATCAATCAAACAATAAAATCCATCCGCAAAAAAATTGGCGATAAAGAACACGAAATTATAAAAACTGTTCCGCGCGCTGGATATATTATTGAGGAGAAACATCGGTTTAATATGCATTCCAGTCCGCCTTATACCTTACCCGTCAATGGTGCGGATACCGGCGTCGACCACCGCGAGCAACCTCCACGGGCTGAACAGGCGTTAGCGGCACAGCCAGCACCGCAGTCGGTCCCTAGAGTGATTGATGAACTCTATATAGACCCTTCTGATCACGCAGAGCCGGTATGGGCACTACCGGCCCATGCCAAAACGCCAGCCGATCTTTATCAAGATGCCTACCCCGATAAAGGTTTACAAGGGATGGGCGTTTGGCGTTATCTGTTTTCCCTGGCACGACGGCTCTACTATCAAAAACGTAAAATAGTCATATTGAGCCTGACATTTTGTGTATTAATGGCTACAGCCCTAACTTTTTTATTCAACAGAGACACCCTCTTCGCTGCCGGTGAAAATGAGAAGACCGACTGGGAAGACTTTAGAGCTTTATCCTCGACCTGCTCGGTGAATGATAATCCTGTTTTACTTCATTCCAACCGCTGCCTGGGCGCTAACGGCGGCTTGGAAGATGCCTATTTTTATTGTAATCCCCGTGCGGCACGCTAATTCCCTTAAGCGCACTACCTTGAAAACCCGCTTCGGCGGTTTTTTTTTCATATAAAACTTAGCTCCCTCTCATTTCACCATCAGATGAAATGAAATAATGAAATGAAATCGCCACGGCTGAAAATTATTTCACAGCAATTTCAGTTGTTCGTCCTGACGGCAAGATATAGTTATATTTCATTAGCGTGAAATATTCGTCACCGCAGCAGTGAGTAAGCGTGAAGCAGACAAGCTTGCCCTGCGGTTTATTTTCACTCAATATGAAATGGTAACTATGACGGCGATTATTTTTAATACGTTCTGGATTATTCTTGAAAAATTATGCTTTGCCGGGGGAGGCATCATCTCTGCCATGTTTGTCGCCCGTTATTTGGGGCCGGCTAACTTTGGCGCCTTAGCTACCTATTGTCTATCGTTATTCTGATTATGCCTTTTGTTCAGCTCGGGAGTGATAACATTCTTTTCAACCGCATCGCCAAGAACAGATATTCCGGCATGCGGCTAATGACGGCGTCAGTGAAGTTAAAATTCAAAATGTTCATGGCCTTCAGTGCGGCATTGATGATATGGGCATCGCTTAACCTGAAACATAACGAGGTCCTCATCCTGGCCCTGCTATTGTTAAGTACGTTTTTCAGTATCCATGACATCTACAAACTCTTCTTCGACGCCACGTTACGCTCAAAAATAAATTTGATTATTAATAACTGTGCCCTGCTGCTTTTTATCACCCTGAACCCAACGTTTGTGTATCTAAAAATGAGCCTGGTGTGGTTTGCCGTCGCCTACGTTGTAGCCCGCAGTTTTGTGCCGTTCATGATTCGCAGATTATTGTTTAGTTATTCGCAAACAACGCTTAATCAACGAGTGAAAGCGAATTTAACGCCAAGGCACATCAAAAAATACCATTTATATCTTTTGCAGGTGGGCTTCCCCTTGGCAATCTCCAGTTTGTACATCGTCATCTATACGCGCATTGACCAGATTATGTTGGCGAAATATTTGGGCAGCTATGCCGTCGGCTTGTACAGTGCGGCACAATCTATTACCCAAGGATGGGCAATTATTCCGTCGGCGCTGGTGACATCCATGATGTCGACCATCGTCAGAGAAAAGAGTAGCCGTAAAGCTGATGAGCTGATGAGCTGATGAGCTGATGAGCTGATGAGCTGATCCATTTACTGTATGTGATAGCCATTAGCACGTTTATACCCGTTATCGCCGTGGTCAGCCTGCTAAGCGGGCCCATTATCGACTTGATTTATGGTAAGGCATATCACGCCGCCGCCGGTATTTTGCTTATAGGCGCGGTCACTACCTGCTTTAGCGTGATGGGCACCGTGGCTTATCGGGTAATCATCATGAATACCGGATTTCGTTTTGTTGCGGTCAAGATGCCGCTTATCGCCGTACTCAACATTGTTCTCAACAGCTATCTCATCCCTCTCTATGGAATAAAAGGAGCAGCATTCGCCACGTTACTTTCAGAATTTTCATCACTCTTCATACTCAATGCCTCCTTTAGAAAAGGCCTTATTACCAGCCAAATATTATTTTCCTATAAGAGTATACCTTTGTTAATTTCTGAGGTTAAACACTATGCTAAATCCAATCGCTAAAACAGCCACAAAGTTTCTGCCGGACCTGCTCTATCATCAGCTGAAATATTCGCGGGTTTTTAAGAAATGGCCGAACCTGATTCATCCGACCACCTTTAGCGAGAAAATTACGCTTAGGAAACTGTGGCCAAAATCTATCTATACCGACTTGTCGGACAAACATAAAGTCAGAAAATATATTGCCGCCACCATCGGTGAAGAGTATCTCATTAATCTCTATTGTCGCTGCGATGAGCTGACGGAAGATATTTTCGACTCGCTACCGACGTCTTTTGTCATTAAAGCCAACCATGGCTCCGGCTTCAATCAGGTGGTCTATGATAAATCGTCGATTACCTTTGCAGAATTGAGCGCGACCACTCGGTTTTGGACAAAAAGCAGTTTTTATAAAATGTCGCGCGAGAAGCATTATAAAAATATTAAACCCTGCCTCTTAGTGGAGGAATTGCTGCTGGTGGATGGGCATGTCCACAACGATATCAAGTTCCACTGTTTTAACCGCCAGAGCGAGATGAACATCTTCATTCAGGTCGATTATGACCGTTTCGGCGTGCACCGTCGGGACGTTTTCGATGAGAACTGGCAGCGCACCGATATTCGCATGGGGTTACAAAACAGTCCGGTGCCAATGGGGAGACCCAAACATCTCGCGCTGATGACCTCGCTTGCCAAACGGATCGCGAAAGATTTTTCTTAATCTGCGCATCGATTTTTATGAGGCCAACGACAAAGTCTACTTTGGCGAATTGACCTTTACCCCCGGCGGCGGACTGTGCCGTATCTATCCGGAGGAAATACAGCATAAATGGGGCAGCTTCTTCATTGATTGAATGGGCCACCCGACATGCGCGAACACGCAATGGCCCCCTATGCTTGGCGTATTCGCCAAGGAACCGCATAGCCTGCTGATGGTTATAGTAGCGGGCATGCGGTTTCTAACGTGACCCTCTACGGCTCTGAATCCGCCTTTTCGCTGCCCCTTCCCTACCCTGCCCCGGGTTATTTTTCCCCGTCGGCTCAGGTTAATTCCGGTTGAGACCGACAGAGCAAGATGCGCCTTATTTCACTTACCCTTGACCGCGTCGCAACGACCCGTCATGCGTTCGCAAATAAACGCCCATGCCTTGAGCAATCAGTATTTGTTGCCAAAATTATGCTTGACCATAAAGGGGCGAATCCCTATAGTAGCGCCCCGTTGACCTGATGGTTAACACGTGGTGAGGTGTCCGAGTGGCTGAAGGAGCACGCCTGGAAAGTGTGTATACGCGAAAGTGTATCGAGGGTTCGAATCCCTCCCTCACCGCCAGAATCTAATAAGAAAGCCCGGGTAACAACCCGGGCTTTTTTTATCGCCTAACCGCACCGTTAGCCGTAAGCGCTCAGCGTGCGCTGACATAGCGCCGAGCGCGCACAGTCCTGCTGGCTGAAACGAATGATTGCGATCATATCGTCATCTTCCTGGAACCGTTCCAGCGCATCCGCCAACCCCGATTTGACGCCGCGCGGCAAATCACATTGCGTCACGTCGCCGTTAACGATGACCATGACATTCTCACCCAACCGCGTCAGGAACATCTTCATTTGATTGACCGTCACATTCTGCGCTTCGTCAAGAATGACAACCGCATTTTCAAACGTTCGGCCGCGTATGTAGGCAAAGGGGGCGATTTCCACCTTGCCTATTTCCGGACGCAGACAGTACTGCATAAAGGACGACCCTAGCCGACGTAGCAGAATGTCATAGACCGGACGGAAGTACGGGGCAAACTTCTCGGCGATATCACCGGGCAGAAACCCCAGATCCTCATCCGCCTGCAACACGGGTCGGGTAACGATTATCCGCTCAACCTCTTTATGGATTAACGCCTCTGCCGCCTTCGCGGCGCTTAGGAAAGTTTTACCGCAACCGGCCTCACCGGTGACGAAGATCAACTGTCTGGTTTCAATGGCCGTCAGGTACTGCTCCTGAACCTCGTTACGCGCTTCTATCGCCGATGTATCACGGCTGTCGCGCGCCATACCGATTGATTCAATCCCGCTCATATGAACAAGAGAAGTGACCGAGTCCTCTTCACGCATTTTGTGATTGCGTGACTCGCGACGAATGACGCGTTTTGCTTCACGACGAGCTTTAGATCACTGCTTTTTGTCTTCCCATAGTGGCACCTTACAGTTTGTTCACTCTCCACATGGACCAGGCCATGTGATTACGCTTCACATACAGATGAGGTTGCGGCTTCCTTTAAGCCATTGAGAGCCATTGGAGAAGGTGATGGGCCTGTGGCAGCGCCGGATAACGCACGCCGCCGGCGGTCTTTCACCGGGGATAAAAAGGAACAGAAAAGGTATCGATTAGAGATGACGAACAGAAAATCAGGGGGACAAGGGGTCTCGAAGCGGCACCCGCCGATGCATCGGGGAGTGATTGATAAGGAATGATGTTCAGTATTCAGCCCGTAGCAGGACACTGTCATTAGCGATCCCCATGGTAACCGTGACAACGACACGGTAGAAACGCCGCTTATTGCCTTCAGTATAATGACATTGCTACAGATTGCCGTCACATTGCAACTTTTTTTTCAATTAAGTTGCCATTAACCGTGCGTCACGCTCAAGTGATCCCCCGATGGATCAGACGGCCCTACCGATTAAGGTCATTAATACATCCGCACAGCGTTGGTGACCCAAAACAGGCTACAGCGTGATCGTTGCCGCAAACGGCCGTTAACCATTGATTAAACCTTTCTTTACAGGGTTGCACTAAGTTGCAACATTGGCGATAGTAAGGGCTCATTTGACAGGCGGAACGGGAACAGCATGGGTACAACCACAATGGGCGTAAAATTAGACGATGCGGCGCGCGAACGCATTAAGCAGGCGGCGCGTCAGCTTGACCGCACGCCCCACTGGCTCATTAAGCAAGCAATATTCCATTATCTGGACGCGTTGGAACAAGGTGCAACTCCCGGACTACCGCTGCCGGCAGCGGAAGCCGATGACACGCTCAAAGTGAGCGACGAGCCGCGTCAACCGTTTATCGATCTGGCGGAGCAAATCTTGCCGCAATCGATCACCCGTGCCGCCGTCACCGCAGCCTGGCGCCGCCCGGAAACCGAGGCGGTACCTTGGCTACTGGAGCAGGCCCGTCATCCGGCTCCGATGGCGGAAACCATTCAGGCACTGGCCGGGAAATTGGCCAATCAATTGCGCCATCAAAAGCGCAGCGGCGGCCGCGCGGGTATGGTGCAGGATCTACTGCAGGAGTTCTCCCTTTCTTCCCTGGAAGGCGTCGCACTGATGTGCCTGGCCGAAGCCCTGCTGCGGATCCCGGATAAAGCGACGCGGGATGCTTTGATTCGGGACAAGATTAGCAACGGCAACTGGCAAACACACCTGGGCCGCAGTCAATCGCTGTTCGTCAATGCCGCTACCTGGGGTCTTTTGTTCACCGGCAAACTGGTTGCGACTCATAATGAAGCCAGCCTGTCGCGCTCTCTTAACCGCATTATCGGCAAAAGCGGCGAACCCTTGATCCGTAAGGGCGTGGATATGGCCATGCGGTTGATGGGCGAGCAATTCGTCACCGGCGAGCACATCGGCGAGGCGCTGGCCAACGCGCACCGTCTGGAACAGCAGGGGTTCCGTTATTCCTATGACATGCTGGGCGAAGCCGCACTGACGGAAGAGGATGCCCAGGCTTACCTGCTTTCTTACCAGCAAGCGATACATGCCATCGGCAAAGCCTCCAGCGGCCGCGGCATCTATGAAGGGCCAGGGATTTCCATCAAGCTTTCCGCGCTGCACCCGCGCTATTGCCGGGCGCAATATGAGCGCGTCATGGCGGAGCTTTATCCGCGGCTGCTGCGGTTGACCCTGCTGGCGCGACAATATGATATCGGCCTTAATATCGACGCCGAAGAAGCCGACCGGCTGGAAATTTCCCTCGATTTGCTGGCCCGACTTTGCTTCGAGCCGGCGCTGGCGGGCTGGAACGGCATCGGCTTTGTCATTCAGGCTTATCAAAAACGCTGCCCGAAGGTCATTGACGAGCTGATAGACCTCGCCAAGCGCAGCCAGCGCCGCCTGATGATTCGGCTGGTGAAAGGCGCCTATTGGGATAGCGAAATCAAACGCGCGCAAATTGAAGGGCTGGAGGATTACCCGGTCTTCACACGCAAGGTCTACACCGATCTCTCTTATCTTGCCTGCGCACGCAAGCTGCTCAGCGTCCCGCATTATATATATCCGCAATTCGCCACCCATAACGCCCATACGTTGGCGGCGATTTATCATTTCGCCGGCCAAAACTATTATCCGGGCCAGTATGAGTTTCAGTGCCTGCACGGCATGGGCGAACCGCTTTATGAGCAAGTCGTAGGCAACGTCGCCGAGGGCAAGTTAAACCGTCCCTGCCGCATCTACGCCCCCGTCGGCAGTCACGAAACGCTGCTGGCCTATCTGGTGCGGCGATTGTTGGAGAACGGCGCCAATACTTCGTTCGTCAACCGTATCGCCGACAGCGCCGTGCCGCTGGAGCAATTGATAGCCGATCCGGTACAGGAAGTGACCCAGCTCGCGGTGCGTGAAGGCCGGGCGGGGCTGCCCCATCCGAAGATCCCCCTGCCGCGCGATTTATATGGCGCGCAGCGGCGTAATTCTGCCGGGCTGGATCTGGCTAATGAGCATCGTTTGGCCTCCCTGTCGGCCGCATTGCTTAACGTTGAACACCAAACCTGGCAGGCGGCACCGATCGTCGTCACCGAGATAGGCGACGGGGCAGTGCAGAAAGTGCTTAATCCGGCGGATCATCGCGATGTGGTCGGCGAGTGCCGGCAGGCCTCTTCCGATGAAGTGGCGCACGCGCTGGCCGCCGCCGTACATCATGGCGCACTCTGGTCTGCCACGCCGCCCGCCGATCGTGCTGCGGTGCTAAAAGAAGCCGCCAACCGGCTGGAGACGGACATGCAGCCGCTTATCTGCCTGCTGGTACGCGAGGCGGGCAAGAGTTTCAGCAATGCCGTTGCCGAAGTGCGCGAGGCAGTGGATTTTCTGCGCTACTACGCCTGCCAGATAGCGCAGGATTTCGATAACGACAGTTATCGCCCGCTTGGGCCTGTGGTTTGCATCAGTCCATGGAACTTCCCGCTGGCGATTTTCCTCGGCCAAATTGCCGCCGCGCTGGCGGCGGGCAACACGGTTCTGGCCAAGCCTGCCGAGCAAACGCCGCTTATCGCCGCCAGGGCGGTAGCGCTAATGCTGGAGGCCGGCGTGCCTTTGGGGGTATTGCAACTCTTGCCGGGCGCCGGGGAGACCGTGGGCGCGGCGCTGGTAGCAGACCCGCGCGTACGGGGCGTCATGTTCACCGGCTCGACACAGGTGGCCAGACTGCTGCAAACGACCCTCGCCGCACGATTGGATCCCCAGGGCCGCCCGATACCGCTTATCGCCGAAACCGGAGGACTGAATGCGATGTTGGTGGACTCCTCGGCACTAACCGAGCAGGTTGTAATCGATGTGGTAGCCTCGGCCTTCGACAGCGCTGGCCAACGCTGTTCGGCGCTACGCCTGCTGTGTATCCAGGAGGACGTCGCCGAGCGGACACTACGTATGCTGCGCGGCGCCATGGCCGAATATACGTTGGGCAACCCGGAACGGCTGGCAACCGATATTGGTCCGGTTATCGATGCTAGCGCAAAAGCGGCCATCAACAGCCACATAACCGCTATGCGCGAGCGGGGTTATACCGTCTGGCAAACGCCTGTACCCGAAGCCGCCGACGATATCCAGGGCACCTTTGTTCCCTTGACCCTGATCGAGCTCGACAGCATAGCGGCCCTGACACAGGAGGTATTCGGGCCTGTGTTGCATGTGGTGCGCTATCAGCGCCGCGAGCTGGACAGCATTATCGACCAGATCAACGGCAGCGGTTATGGCCTCACGCTCGGATTGCATACCCGCATCGATGAAACTATTCAACGTGTCACCGAGCGGGCGCATGTCGGCAATTGCTACATTAACCGCAATATCGTCGGCGCCGTTGTGGGCGTCCAGCCTTTCGGCGGCGAAGGGTTATCGGGAACGGGTCCCAAAGCCGGCGGCCCTCTCTATCTGTACCGTTTACTCTCCCAGCGCCGCGATGATGCGCTATTGCCTTCGCTACAGGCGTTGGATGCGGTGCATGCGCCGGATTTCACTCGGCGTGAAATCTTGCAGCAGGCTCAGCCTGCCCTGGTCGCCTGGATGGAAGCCCACCAGTCAACGCTTGTCGCCCAATGCCGCCACTTGGGCGAGATTTCCCAGGCTGGCAGCGTTCGCCTGCTTACCGGCCCCACCGGCGAACAAAACAGTTACCGGCTGCTGCCGCGCGAACACATTTTGTGTCTGGCGGACCAGGATCCCGACCTGCTGCTCCAACTGGCGGCAATAACCAGCATTGGCGCCCGGGCGCTGTGGCCAGAGTCGCCGCAGAGCCGGCGACTCTTCGCTACGCTGCCCGATTCAGTCAGGCAACATATCACCCTGCTGGCGGATTGGACGCAGGAGGACGTCAGGCTGGATGCGGTGCTATTCCATGGTGATTCCGATCAATTGCGCAATCTGGCACAAACGCTCTCGAAGCGCCCGGGCCCATTGATAACGGTCCAGGGTTATGCGCGGGGCGACGGCCAAATCGCGCTGGAACGGCTGTTAATCGAGCGTGCTATCAGCGTCAATACCGCCGCCGCTGGAGGGAATGCCAGCCTGATGACCATTGGCTAAGGACGCCTCTTGCGCCTGCGCGCTGACCGCGCCGGTTAGCGGTGCGTTTTTCGCCTGCATAGCCGAGCGCCTTCCGACGCGTGCCATACGCCCTTGATACTTTGCAGGGCGTATTGGCACTGCTGGTCGCTGATCGGCTGGACCGCCCCGCTCCCAGGCGCTAATCAGCAGACTCTCACAGACCAGATGCAGCTTGCGTGGCTGGCCGCCGCAGGCATGCGCCAGCCACCATTTCAGCCGTTCCGCCATTAGGAGCCCAAAAGCCGCCAGGCAACGCGAGATGAATTCATATCCGCTTTCAAGCGTAAGGGGTGCAAGCTCGACAGGCAGTAGATGACGGCGAAAACCCTCTCCGGCGCCCAACACCTCCTCGGGGTCTTCGCCCCGGGCAACCAGAATCATTTTTACCCGGCATGCCCTGTCCGCCAACTGCTTGAACAAGGTGAGAAAACCATAACGCTGTTCGCGACTCGCCATCCTGTCAACATCATCAATAATCAGCCAGACGGGGGATTGCTGGCGCTCTCCCCAGGCCGCCAGTGCCGCTACGACTGCCGCATTATCGTCGATGGCCGCCGCGGTCCGCTGCTCTACCGTCCTCTTCTCAAATTTTACGCCGCTGCCCGCCAGCGAAAAGTGGGCGCCAAACAACGATTCGTGACGCCGGCATTGACCGCTATCGCCGAGCGTGACCGCATGCCTCATAACGGTAAGCAGCGTAGACCCCGGTTCACAGCTGATTCTCACCGGCGGAAAGCGCAGCGCATGGCCCCCCGCCAGCGTATGGGCCAAAGAGGTTTTGCCGAGACCTGCCGCGCCATAGAC